>PRKT01002309.1:0-26404 GCA_003671525.1 Saccostrea glomerata | reverse complement strand
TGCAATGCAAGGGAAATCACCCCAGATCTAAGTGCTTTGAGTCATCAAAACCACTGGGGACAAACCGCAAATTACCAACATCAGTCAAAATAGAAAAACTGATTTAGTTTTTAGGGGTTATGATTCTAAAAAACTTCAAATCATTAAGGAAGGATTCTCATATGGATTTCATTTAGGTTGCCAAGGTATTCCAAATTCTATCTTATCAAAAAATCAAAAAAGTGCAATTGAGCATCACTCAGTGATTAATGATTTTATTACCACTGGAATAAAAAAAATAATAGAATTGCAGGTCCTTCACATCGCCTCCTTTCGAACCTTTTATATCGTCTCCCTAGGGGTCGTACCAAAATCTGATCCAGGCAAATTTAGAATCATACACGATCTCTCTTTTCCTAAAAATAATTCCGTAAATACTCTAATACCCCCGGAAAACCCCACTGTTCAATATGACTCCATAGATGTTGTAACAGACCTAGTTAAACGATTTGGTGAGGGTTCCCTTATAACTAAAGCTGATATACAGGATGCCTTTCGCATCATACCAATTCACCCAGAGGATTACAAACTGTTAGGTTTCTCTTGGCAAGGTTACTACTACTATGACAGACGTCTCCCTATGCGGGCAAGCAGCTCTTGCCAAATTTTTGAATTTCTCAGCTGCAGTCTACAGTGGTCTATGTGTGAAAAGTTTGGGACATTGGGTATGTCGCACATGCTAGATGATTTTTTTTTCATTGGACCAGATAGGTACCATAATGATTTAAAAAACTTTCTTGAGCTGTAAGGAAACAGGTATTCCTATCAAAGCAGAAAAAACCCATTCCCCCACCACTTGCTTGATAATCTATGGGATAGAGGTTGACTCAGTTGCAATGGAATGTAGGTTACCTGAGCCCAAAATTATTAAGATTCGAGACCAGTTGCATAATACAAAGCAAAGGAAAAAATGTTACTCTGAAGGAACTGCAATCACTAATAGGTCTTCTCAATTTTGCCTGCTTAATGATTGTCCCAGGTCATGCCTTTTTGCGTAGGCTTATATATTTAACCTGCGGAGTTAGAGACCCTTCCTTTTTCATTCGCTTAAACTGTGAAGCCGGAGCCGATCTTCACATGTGGTCCTACTTTGTTGACAATTTCAATGGTAAATCGGTTAACTTGCCAGACCTGTGGTCTTCCTCAGATAAGGAGCTTCTGTTTGCAGATGCTTCTGGTACTATAGGCTTTGCTGCGGTCTTGGGAACTGAATGGTTTGCTTTGGGTTGGGGGGTAACATATGATTTAGTTAAACATCAGATAGCTATAAAAGAGCTCTTCCCAATTGTACTGGCTCTAGAAGTTTGGGGTCCTATTTTGTCAAACAAAAAGATTTTATTTATGATTTATGATTTATTTATTTATTTATTATCATGCGATAAACAAACAGTCTTGTAAGGAAAAAATACTAATGAAACTCATCCGAAGACTAGTTTTAACATCTCTTACTCATAACATTTTCTTTACGGCAAAACACATTGCTGGTAATAAAAACACTTTAGCAGATCATCTTTCTCGTTTCAAATTACAGGAAGCCTTCAAAATAGCTCCTCGTATGAACACGCAACAGACACAAGTTCCAAAAGACCTGTTGGGCATCTGAGTCTTACCTGTAGGAAGTTACTGGCTGCTGCCCTTTCTTCTTCATCAGTTGCAGCATGTCGTCGTAGCTGGGGTCTAATTTTATCGTGGAATTCTGACATAATATTCCCTGTTTCAGTTATCGATACATGCAATTTCATTGGTTATTTGTTTACCAGCAATTATTCCGCCAGTAGTATAGTATCCCACATATCATCTATACGTTATGTTCATAAAGTAATGAATGTTGCTGACCCTGCTCAGGCATTTGTAATCAAAAATTTCTCAAGGGTTGCCAATCATTGGGTCCTACTAAGGATACCCGTCTTCCCATTACTGCTAACATTTTACAGCAACTGTTAAATGCTCTCAATCATACTGTAAACCAGTTTTCCATTAGAATTTTGCCGCATGCCCTTTTCCTTCTAGCATTTCATGCATTCCTAAGACTAAGGGAAATAACTGCAAAGTTAGTGAAAGTATGTCATCATCTTTTACAGCGCCCTGACATCTGCTTTTAATACAAAGGCACCGCCTTATCAGGGGTTCAAATTATAATGAGGGATTATAAATCTACGCAGCTAGGATAAGGCTGCCCGTAAAATATCAAATAGTTCAAACTGTAGTAACTTTTCTGAACTACCAAGATATGACGTCATAATAGAATATTACGTCAAGTCACTGCATACTTGAGGTGACACAACGGGGAAAGTGTCATAATACATGGCATGTAGATTTATTTGGGGGCCTTGTTGTTTATCTCAAGTGTTAGGACTGTTGTTAAGCCCTAATGTGCTGTTTTGATATTGGACATTTGACATTTAACCATCCCTATTCCTTTCGTTTGTCCGATATGCACATATTCAAACAAGAGCGACAAATAAAATGTGAAACGCTCCCCTTACACGTCCGTAGACAGAGTAAGAATTTATAAATCGTGTTTAAATTGGACTGGCACAAGTGATAAACAAGGACAAATTGAAAATATTCTGTATGAATCTATAAAAGAAGTATGTCGTCTAACTGAATTTTGCTGGGGGATTGTGTGTAGTTTATCCATTTTTGTATGAATCGCGATAAAGAATGGAAAATACCCCTTCTTATGCTGGTAAGTTGTGTTTCTAGTAAAATATTTTCTTAAAGAGTAAAAATTAAACCTGCCCCCAGCACTGTTAATGTACAAGAAATCGCTATAAACTGATCTATGTAATAAACTTTACACAATATTTTTTTTTCACTTGTGCCGAATCGAATTTTGTGCAACATTTAGGAATGTCATAAATCTCCGTCACGTGACCAACACAGTCATGTGACGTCACAAAAATGCTTTATTATAATATCAAATTATTATATCAAGTCGACTGCAATTTCACACAAGAATTACATATTAAAATCAAACTCTAGCTCAAAATAAAATGTATATATTTAAGGCATTTTAAGCCTTCGGACAGCCTTATCATTACTGCGTAACAAACACCACAATCTTATAGTTAATTCCCTTCAGTCCATTCATGAATCTGCCTATTGTCCTGTACAAGCCTTATTTACTTATTTGCAGTTTTTCAACCACAAGACAGGGCCTTTATTCCAAACCATGGATGGCTTACCAATCTCGTATTCAAAGTTACATAAAATTTAAAAACCGCTATACAGTTTATTGGCCTTGACCCAACCAATATTAAGGGTCATAGCTTTAGAATTGGTGCTGCCACACATGCAGCCTCTTTAGGTAACTCCGAAAACATGATCCAAAAACTAGGCAGGTGGAACTCGGATGCATTTCGTCGATATATTCGTATAGATTCCTCAGAATCAAAAACATTGTCTATACGAGGGTTGTCCCGTAAAATCGTGGACAAGTTGTCTAGTGTAAAAAATAAACATCACTGCGTCCTGAAATTTTCACTATTATTTAGTACATATTTTAGTAATATACACAGCAAATTTCAGATAAATATATGCATAAATAAACAAATTATGTGATTTTATGCCATTTATTGTATCACCTTACGGCGCATGGATTATAACGTCAAAGTGTCTAAAACAGCGTCACGTTTTATCTTTGCTGAAAATGAAGTTGGATAAGTCCGACTTAAATTTAGGAATTTCATTGATACACATTCTTTAGTCTCCATAAACAGTCGAAGAACATATTGGCACCCTCAGGCGATCTTCTAACGATTTATCAGTAAGTTACGGACAATATTCTCACCATCATTCAACTAATAGAAAATCTCATGTCGGCGGTCTACTGTGACAGCGTCTTTTGCTATTACATTAGGAGTTTGTCCGTATGTTTTGTACTCCCCAGGGACTCCATCAAAAAAACTTCGCTAAGAAAACTTCTATTTCATTTGTATACTTAAGATATGGTGATATTTTTTAAAACTTTTTTCTTCTATGGTCCTTTCAAGTCCCTAAAGGTGTCATTACAACATCGAATTAAAACGGAACTGCTCTCCGGTGCGCCGTAACGTCATAAAACGTCGCCATTTTTCGTATGTTGTGTTTACCACTTTCCAATTTCGAATGCTCGAGAAACTGCTAAAAATTAACCAAATGCCTTAAGATTTTTACAAAGACTACAAAATTGATAGTGGAATTGAATTAGTATAATTTTGATCCAAATCCTATGTATTTAAAACTTTTATTTCGAATTCAAACTTGTGTATTCTTTAATAAAACCTTGGTTTTTTGTCCGTGCGCCGTAGGACAATACCCCGTGTACATTCAAGCATAATAAAATCTTTATTTTTGACTATATATTATCAAAAAAATTATCTTGCACTTAAATATGATAAATTAACATTTACTGAAATTTTCAGCTTAGTGCACCCATTACTTTTCGAGAAAAACGCTTTGTCCACGATTTTACGGGACAACCCTCGTAGTTGAAAAAAAAAGAAATAAGATACCCATACGTTTTTTGTTTTTATTTTATAACATTATTGATAGAAATCTCGATAATAACTAGTGTATATACGTAGGTATTACATTTAGTACCGGAGTATATACATGTGTATTAATGATTATGTATCAAACACCTAAATATAAACTTTGATTTACAATTTAATTGATATTTTTGGAGCAAATTCTGATTTTTGTCACAGCTATGATCAACACATACACTTCAAGAAATGTATATTTTTCCGTTTTCAGTCCCGAATTTGAGCAACATCCGAAATAAATCAATATTTTTCTGCACATTTATTGCACCGATTACATATTGTTTTCATTTTTGAATTCATTCTTACAGACTAAATCAAGTTTTTCGCAATCTGCAAAATCCAGTCTATGATCACGGAGATGATGTACAAATACACAATGATCAAGATCAAGGAAAGAAAAAAATTGCATCATACTGCGAGATTAATGATGAAATGGTATAATTTTTTCCTATTTATAATTATTTAGTTTAAATTTCTTCCCGAAATAAAATTTAAGTACCAGTCCACATAAAAATCAGACAAAGGGTGATATATGAGGGTTCTCAGAATTTAATGATTTTTCACTCATAGATTTATTTTGAAGTATGAACAATGTATGTAAAATGAAAAATGTTTTGAGTCATGATTACCATGGAAACCCGGCCAAAGAAATTTCCTTAGCAACCGGCGGATTTTTCAGTGTTGAAGGACAAAAAATCACCTATCTTTGAGGCTTAAGATAACACGTAAATACCATGAGAATTATTCTTACTTATGGGTATGATAAAGATACACATTTATTGTGTTCTAATAATGTAACAAAAAATATTTAGGTCTTAAGTCAGTTCTGTGATAGACATTGGAAGGTACACATGTTTTACAAGTTTTGCTGATTCAGCATTTTTCGTGATTTTGGCAATATTCAAGGCCAAATTTAAAAAAAATGGCCAGATTAATACAGTTGTTGCATGTATCGCACATAAAAGCAGAGGTATTTCTCTTTTAGAATTTGAAGTCAAATCCATGGGCTCTTTTGAAAATCGAATCTGTTGCCTAGGAACAAAAATGGGCTTTTTTATGCATAAAATGAGAAACAATGTAAAAAGTTTACGGAAAAATCAAATGAACGGTTATCTATGATAAACGAGATACAAATTTTAAAATAGTATAATTAAATTCGGTCTCCCTAGCACATTATTGAATATTGCATAATTCTTTATCTCCATAGCAACGACAGGTTCTCCATAGCAACAAGGCAAAGAAAGGTAATTTTGGCGTGTATTCGTGTAATCTTATTAAGACTTATTCAAAATAAGTCAGAAAAATTCGGTTGAGCAAAATTTACAATGAAATGTTGGTTTTATTATTGTTAATTTTTTTGGCTACTTAATCAACTCATATGGCAAGGATTCCGTGTACATGACAACCAAAGTTCCTATGTCTTCTGTAAAACAGATTTGACTTTGGGATTGTATTGTTTGTCATGGAATTGGATATTCAAGTAATATAATGATAATTGCATGGTGATATTTCGGAAAGAATTTAAAATGTTGTATCAAGTTATTGAATATTGTTCAATGACTTATTTCCATAGCAACAACACCACTCCCCTAGCAACAACACAAAGAAAGTTTGACGCATATTCATGTTACCTGTAAATCTTTATCTAAATCACGTCATGAAGAAAAAAATGATGTTGAAATGTTTGTTTTTCGAAAGTATTTTTGAACTCATTTAATCCATAACATCTATTTCTAGCACATAGGAAACAATGTTACATTTTCAGTATGGGATACTCTGTAGTCGTTATTCATAATATTGAAAGATTAGGTACTCGTCACAGATTTCTCAGAAAGTATTACAATGTATGAATTAATTCCTCATGAAAATAAATAGATAAATGAAATGAATAACGTCACTATGGAAACATTTCCAATGATATTTCCAATTGAATAGGAAGATCAGGTTTTAATTATTCTATTGATACTTGTCATAGATTGGAGAGTTTTTTTTCAAACGAAAAGAACCGTTCGCGGTAGCTCAAATGTAGCACCTACTGCGTTCCACAGTGGGATTCGAACCCGCGACGTAAGGATCAGCTCCTAACTTCGTGACTCTAGAGAAGACGCTCTAACCACTGCTCCATCAGGGCGACGCGGCACATTAAAATAAATCAAGTAAGAAAAGTCACATCGCAGTCAGTTACGGTTATTTACGTAAAATTGAAGTTTACACCATTTGAAAAAAATATTGCAATGTGTCCGAATGTAATACCTGTTTTTAAAAAGGGTGAGAAATCAAACCCATCCAACTACAGACCCATTTCCTTATTGAGTTGCATAGGGAAAATTTTTGAAAGGGTAATGTTTAAATACATTTATAATCATTTAGTATCACATAAACTTTTATACAACTTACAAGCTGGATTTATGCGTAACCATTCAACTGTTACCCAATTAATAGAAATTTATCATAACATCTGTATTGCCCTAGACAATAAAGAAATCACGTGCTTTGCCTTTTGCGATATTAGCAAGGCATTTGACACAGTTTGGTTAAAAGGATTGAAATACAAATTAGAAAAGTATGGGTTTGTGGGAGAGGTTCTTGTGTGGCTAAATGATTATCTCACTAGTAGATCACAACAGGTCAAAATAAAATCATCAAGTTCTTCCGTAGGAAAAACCAAAGCAGGAGTTCCCCAGGGCTCTGTGCTTGGTCCTTTACTTTTTTTAATCTATATTAATGACCTGCCATGTGGACTCTTAGGTCTCTCTAGATTATTTGCAGATGATACATCTGTGTCCAATACTTCCAAAAACTTGCAGGACTTGGAAAGATTTACTAATTATGATCTAGAACAGATTAATGAATGGTCAAAAAATTGGGTTGTAAAATTTAATCCCGATAAAACCAAAATATTAATATTTGGTTGTAAAGAAGACCAATTATCCAATCTAAGATTTAAATTTGACAATAAAGAAATAGTCCCATCCTCTACTCATTGTCATCTTGGACTTATCTTTTCAAATTCTGGGAAGTGGACAAACCATATTGACAATATTATTAAAAAGATCTCAAAAGAAATTGCTGTTCTTCGGAAACTGAAATTAACGTTAAATCGTGACTTTTTAAATAAGATGTATATTACTTTTATTAGACCCCTATTTGAATATGCATCAGAAGTATGGGATAATATTACCGCAGCTGACTGTGATAGGCTGGAGAAATTACAATTAGAAGCTGCGCGTATTGTCACAGGCCTTCCTATTTATGCTTCTCGTAAATCTCTATATTTTGAAACGGGATGGGAAACTCTTGCTTGTAGACGGGAAAGGAGAAAATTATGTTTAATGTATAAAATAAAACATGGCCTCGCACCAGAATATTTACTAAATCTATTACCCCCTGAAGTCTCTCAAACTACCCATTATGATCTACGAAATAGTAATAATATTGTTATTCCCCAATGTAGAACAAATTTATTAAAAAACTCATTTTTTCCATCTACAATATCAGCATGGAATGCATTGCCTACCGAGACTAGAAACCTTGACACTATAAATGCTTTTAAAAAGAGACTCTCTAAAGGTGATCCTCCCCCAAAATATCTTTCTTATGGCGACAAAAAATGGAATTCAATTTTAACCAGAATGAGGCACAATGTAAGCCTCCTTAAAGCAGATCTTTTTAAGTTTAAACTTTCAGACAATACCAAGTGTTCTTGTGGATATATTAATGAAAACACTGAGCATTTCATCCTCTATTGTAAAAATTATACTGAAATAAGAAAAGAATTATTCCATACTATAAAAAATAACAAAGGAGAAATAGACCTTGATAAAATACTTTTTGGGGACCCAAACTTGGGTCAACAAAATAATATCAATATTGTTAAAGCCGTACATAAATATATTAAAAATTCGAAAAGATTTTTTGAACAGTAAGCGTAACTACATGTATTCTGTATCCTTTAAATCCCCTTCCTTCTTTCATCCTTCCTTGCACTCCTTTTCCCTACCTTTCTTATCTCTCTGCACCCTTTTCTTCCTTTTTTTGCATTGTAGATTTATTTGTTGTTCATCACGTGTATATAAATTTGTTTTTCTTTGTTGACATTTGTCCTCGCAAGGTGTACTAGATTAAACTATATTTCAGTTAATTTTTATGTTTCTGTACATTTTCTTTTTTCATTGGGTCAACAAAATAATATCAATATTGTTAAAGCTGTACATAAATATATTAAAAAATCAAAAAGATTTTATGAATAACCAGTGTAACCATTTTGTATCCTTAATTTATAATCCCCCCTTTATTTCTTCTCTCCATGCACTCCCATCCCCTTCTTTTCTTATCTCTCTGCACCACTTTCTTCTTCTTCCTCTTTTTTTTTTCTTTTTAATATATAATTGTATTTCTTGCTTGTACATCACGTGTATATATTCTTGTTATTTTTGTTTGTGTTGGAGAGGACAATCTAAGTTGGTATAACTTGTGTCCAATCCCATTGATTGTGTTCAATAAAATATGTTTAAATCAAAATGTCCGAAGCTAGATCAAATACAAATGAATTTAAAACATGGCTAGTCACACAAGTAGAAACTTTATTTTTGTATGTTGTTTGGTGTGGATTGCATTAATGTAGTGCAAACATATTTCAAAAATTATGCAAACGATGGTCAGAGGGTCATCTTCATGTATCCGGTTAGTTCATATCTTAAAATGGAAATATTATGCAACAAAAACATAACAATTGACATTGAACTCATCAATATAACTCGGAGCCCATGGGCCACACCGCTCACCTGAGCACTGTGGCTAGGAAAAATCAATTCATTAAATGCCTAAGTGGTCCCGATCCTAAAAGAGGGGGGGGGGGTTGATTTGAACAAACTTGAATCTATGCATATTTGGATCTTCACTAACTAAGGGTGCTTATATATTTTTTGACTAACTGTGGCTTTATTCCAAATAAGTTATGTACTTTTGTGGTCCCATCCAATCCTGGGGGTCAATGTCAAAGAAATCATCAAACAAATATGGTGCAAGATCCATAAGCACATTAGGCGCACAACTGTGGAACGACCTGCCTTTAGAACTACGGGAGCTTGAAGCACATGGAGCATTCAGCAAGAACCTAAAAACACTCTTGTTCAAGCGTGAATATAACCTATGAATGTAAAATTCCAGCATAACATCTAGGACTCCATGTGTAACCTCTCGTAAACTTAACTTCAGTACTTTCCTGTGTACATAACAGTTTTTTATTTTCATTTTATTCTGCCTTGTCTATGTTAACCAATTTCATCTTACTACCATGTTTTTATTTAAGGTCCTCCTTTGTTTTATTGATTATTTACTTTCCATAACATAGGTTTTTTAATGACATATTGTTATTAAATGTTAGCAAAACCATTGTACAGCGCATAGAAACTAGATGTGATTTTGCGCTTTATAAATTAATAAAATAATAATAATAATAATAATGATTTTAACAAATCTTTATCTAAACTACCTGAGGATGCTAACATTTGAACAAGACCAATCAAGACTTTTATACATTTTTCCTATATATTCCTATGTAAAACTTTGATCATCCATTGTGGCTGTACCCCCGGGGGTCATGATTTGAATAAACTTGAATCTACACTACCTGAGAATGCTATCATATAAACATGACCAATCATGGCTTTGATGTTATTAAGAAGATGTTTCCTATATATTCCTATGTAAAACGTTGGTCGTCCATTGTGGCCCCACCCTACCACCGGGGGTCATGACTTGAATAAACTTGAATGTACACTACCTGAGGATGCTTCTACATAAGTTTCATCTTTCCTGGCCCAAAGTTTTTACATTAATACCAGTAATTTATATTGATATGGTGGCAAGAAAAATAAAATTCAAGTTCATCCCCCCTCCCTTTCCCAAGTAAACTTTTGAGTGCTGAGATGATTTGTTTTTACCTAGCCCATGTGCTCAGGTGAGCGATGTTGGAGGTTGCTCCTACTTTTATACACGTTGCTCTGAGTCTGTTCTCTTGGTAATAGCATTTGAAGCTCCAGAGCTACAGATTCCTTGTGAACTGAATAAGTGTCAGCTTCCCAACAACAAGTTAAAGATACAAGCTTATAAATATCTTATCTTTTGAAAAATGGAAATTATCTCAAATGAACACAATATATGCTAGACTAGATAAACATTAACATTTAAGGGTTTTATTAGGTGTACACAATTTTGTGTGCTTGCTCATTTCATATTCATGTTTTCTTTCACTGCATTTAATTTCCAGTATTTTGCATAGGATTTCCGACATGCTTAAAATTTCAATTCCGACATTTTTTATATTTCTTGGATATCTGCAGGATCCCTTTCTGACAATTTTTTTGCTTGCCAAACAGCTGGAAATAAAACTTTAAATAAATTTATTTCATGTTAAAAAATAAAAACATATTTATATTCAGTACATACTTATACAAGTACAGTACCCGCATCGTTATTCTTTACAATTCTATCGTGTTCTATCGTGCGTGTATCCTATCGTATCGTGCGTGTATCCTATCGTATCGTGCGTGTATCCTATCGTATCCTATCGTATCGTGTTTTCCGTTTATCAGGTTTTGCGTTTTCTATCGTGTTTTCCGTTTATCGTGTTTTGCGTTTATCGTGTAAATCGTTTATCAGGTTCTATCGTGTATCGTGTTTTGCGTTTATCGTGTATATTCGGAAACCCTCGCTTTTTATCTTTACTATGTAAAGAAACTACTGAGCTATTCCGAGTTTCTTTTTCGTTTTGTTAATAAAAATAAGATTAATTCAACCGAAAAAGAGAAAATAAAGATTTATCCCTTTCTTTTTCATCAATATAAGAAATATTAAAGCGTAGAAGGAAAAAAATAATTAATCGCGTATTTCATGAATGAATAAATTGATTTATTAATAAATAATTAATTAAATAAATAAAATAATTACGAGGGTTGATCCAAAAGTTCGTGGAATTTCTTTCTAAAATTTTATCGTGATTTGATAAAATCAATGAACAGGCATATTCATAATATAGAGTCCTAATGCAACAATATTGGAAATTTTCACTGCATTCCAATGACCAATAAGGTCACACGAGCTTTCTAAAAATGGATAGTTGGGAAACCCGGGGGAGACTTCGACGTAACGTCAAGTTAGATATGTCACGTCACGTTATAGAAGCATCTCGCGCAAATGTCCAATTTGAATACGTAATTCTACAAAATGCTGCCTTTTTCTCCATTTTTGTTTTCTCAAGAAAAGCCTGGGTATCCCTCGCACCAACTTATCTTCATTTTTTACTCATATTTCAAAATACTACCCATCTTTCCATATGATGTTCCAATTTCAGTAGCATTGTCAAGAACAGTAGGGCATTCGACAACGTTCATTAACGCTTTTAATTTGTCTAGGGGAATACGTACTTAAACACTCGCGTCTAAAAAGTGACCACACCTTTTATCAACGTCCACGGAAGTTCTATTTTCCTTTAATTTCTTATGCCATTGGAAAACCAGTAACTAAATGCATTTTTCCCAAGCCTATGTCAATAATATACGTGTTTAAGATAGAGTAATCCCGAGATTTTCACAAAACGTGAATTGACCGAAATTTGACGTTGTCTAACAACTTAAAGATGAATAATAAATCATTAACTTATAAACTAAATATCCAGTAAAATCAGTAAAACTCTCACACAAAGGTTTATAAAAGATCAAGCAATCGTAATAATGACAGAATTTTGTATTATATACCACATAAGGCGGTTTAATTCTTATTTCACGCATTAAGAATTAAAATGATAATAAACGCGTTAATGTCTCCCCCGCATTTCCAAACAACCGTTTCTATGGCAACTGCCATAAAGTTACTATCAGAGATATTTAAAAAGTTTTTTAATTTAAAAAATTCATCAAGTGTCTATATATTCATTTGTAATTTTCAACCAATTCCACTTAAAAATAAATAAAATATGAAGAAATTCCACGAACTTTTGGATCAACCCTCGTATATCATGGTAAAGCAGAGAGTAATTGCCAAAATTTAAACAGTAACTCTGTTTTTCGGAAATGAAGTATCGGAAATAAGCAAATCGATCAACTGGTCTATTTCTTTAAAAAATAATTTATAGAATTGTATGATTTATTTTGTCAAAATTAAATACTATTAATATGATTTTCTCAAATGAATCGGAGTTACTGGAGAAAGATTTTTGGTAAGCTACGATGTTCGCGTAGACAAAAAGCAAATAAATAAATAATAAGCAGCATATTGAAATGTATCTTTTTTTCATGCAATATTCTGTTTTTCCTTGTTTATCGTCTGATAACGTTAGAAATATGTTTACGCGTCTGACCTGCATGTATGCACAATTATTTAAAGTCTTGATGTTACAAATATAATATAACATAAGACAATGATCCAGATGATTTTAACAACGATTTTGGCCGTATACGTTCAAATTTTAAATTTATTTTTTAAAGCTAATTATAAATTCCTTGACATATGTCTAAATTAATAAAAGAAAACAAAATTATAAAATATAATCAATGAAAATGTTCTACCCAATTTATCACACCATGGCTGTTACTATAAAATAGATTTTCATTAATTTTATCTGGCATTAGATAACATAAAAATAATATATACATGTACAGGGGAAAACATGAAGTTTTTTAACAGCTTACCTTTTCGGCGTGGAAATAAACTCAAAATATAATCCATCGGGATGCCAGAAATAAAAATAAATCGAAGACCTTTCTTTACAAGAAAACTGACACGTATGTGTAGCTCTCTAATTAGCACACTGTCTTCCTGTGCGGTCAACCGCCCCCTCCCCCTTCTCCCCTAACTGACACCTCGGCCCGTGTGTGTGTGATCACCGTCAACATACATGAACCTGTACTGATTTCTCACCTGGGGTCAATTAGTAACCTCGAATACTACCTGGCTCCAATGAAACGCATCTACGTATTTTCGGGATTTTGTTCCTAACTTGTTTGAACAATTTTATCAAAGATTTAATTTAAAATACATTAAATAATTGTACGATTTATGGATTAAAAAATCATGATCTTGAATGTTAAATAAAAATTCAAATAAATCAATTTAATGAAATGAAGTCCCTAAACTCACTCCGTTGATTCTTTTTCATTTCGTACAATGTTTCCATTATGTTTACGTAAATAAGTCTTTTAATAAACATAAAAAATATACTGCACTTATGGTACGTGCACTTTCGGGTTATCGGGTTTTCTACGTAAAACGGACAAAATTAATTCTAGGAAACAATTTCATTGATCGTAGAAAGGGATGAAATAGTTCTAACATTCTAAACTATGAAAATTACCTCGCAATATTTTTTTAACGGTATCTTACTATAAAAATAAAACAAAAGGAGTCGTCTGATCCGCCTTGACCATGCAAGATTAATAAATACACCGAATCAATTTATAGTATTAAGCGATTTTATTTCATACGTATGTAACTTTATCTAAGAATTCAACATTATATTTGGCTATTTGCTTAGATCATGTTTATCTAATTTTAAATTGGTTGCGGACTTTCAAAATACCGCCCTTCGAATATGCCTAATATGAGATTACCGGATCACTGTAAAATGATTTTTAAGGTTTAATAATTCATATGCCGAATTAAA
This sequence comes from Saccostrea glomerata, assembly GCA_003671525.1. NCBI lineage: Eukaryota > Metazoa > Mollusca > Bivalvia > Ostreida > Ostreidae > Saccostrea > Saccostrea glomerata. Next base: position 12,175 of record PRKT01002309.1, on the reverse strand, counting down.
CCTATTTTTCGTTATTATTAGAAACAGTACACACAGAGTTTAATAGCAATGATTTATAATTATTTAGTCGGAAAAGTCGCATTTCACTCTTTTAATATTTGTTAATTAATTTTTCTGTTTTGTATTATAAAGAAGAAAGTATTTAACCATTCAATGTTCGTTAATAAATACGAGGTTTTAAGTATTTTTAATATAAAATGTTTACATGTACATAAGTCAGTGCTTAGCGTAAACGTACATGTGCAGTTGTAGCAGACTCATATTCTCATGACACAGTTTACATGTATTAATGCAGATCGCCATTATTTTAATAATTATTTAGATTTCTATTCAGAAAATTTAATTTTCTTGAACTGTTTCGTTCTTGATATATCTATAACCGTCTAATTTGTGCAATCACTACACTAATGTATAATACGGAACTCCAATATGCAGCTTTAACAGATTTATTAACAAAGGGGACAGGCTCCGCCATATAGCGAACGAGAGCGCTGTCCAGCGTGGCTGTCTTGGTGAAAGCCAGCCGATAACTGAATAAAATGTACAAAACAGCAAATTACATACAATTACATAATATTTACAATAGAGTTTTTTTTATCAATCAATTAAGCAATTATTTGTATCGTCCAGAGATAAATGTTTACTCAAGTCTTTAACTCTGAAGTCCTTGACACCTGTTCAATTTATAATTAATCTGCCCGGAGGCGCTTTGATCTTTGTCCCGGATTAACACTAATTTCCTTGGTCACATATCTATCATGTTAAATTTATTAATTTTGTTAAACCCGTTTTCTTTAAACCTTTCTTTCGGTCAGTCTTCTACTTGTATTATATTAATATTTAATTTCGATTTTTGGATACATCGCAGATTGTAAGCTTTAGACATTAAATACAAATATTTAATTTATTGCGTAAATTTCTTCCGTGAAATAACTTCGTACAAGTAGATGAATTTATTAGATAGAAAATTATCTAAAATGTATATTTTTCATAAATAATAAATCTGTTTATAGAGTTTCAAAATTCACACACTTGAGAAGAAATTTAAAAAAAAATTCAGTCTCCATTTCATAAAAATCCATTTAATCACTGTCAATTTTTTATATATATAAATAAACAACTTTTGTAAAATTAATACAGAGATCTCAGGTTCTTTTTATAATAATTAAATGTACTTTATAGTTTAGATTTTAAGCTCTGCGAGTATTTAAATTAAAATATAATCTAATTTAAATAATCTTTAAATTTAATTCAAAATAATCTTTTCGTCTTGTCAAAAAACGTTCCGCATTTTGAAACAATCCTATCAGGTTTTGCGTTTATCCTATCGTGTAGATCGTTTATCAGGTCTATCGTGTTTTGCGTTTATCGTGTTTTGCGTGTATCGTGTTTTGCGTTTATCGTGTTTTGCGTTTATCCTATCCTGCGTGTATCCTGTCCTATCGTGCGTGTATCCTATCGTATCGTGCGTGTATCCTATCGTATCGTGCGTGTATCCTATCGTATCGTGTATCCTGTAAAGAATAACGATGCGTGTACTGTAGCAATAATACTTATATTAATATCTTTCCCTGTGCTATATGTACAGGCGTAATTGTGATGTCTTCGTATTAAAAACCTTCTACTGTCTTTTGAGAATTCCTTCAACGATAATTGTTTTTTCCTATGGCCGTGTAAGAAGCGGGGGGGGGGGGGGGGGGGGGGGCTATTATGCCGATACTTAGCTATAGAATACTATTGAAAACTTCACTACAATATACATGTGCCCCCTCAATAATAATAATATCTGACGATCTTCTATTTTTTGGTTTGTTTGCCAAGTACTTTTCGCTTGTTGATAGTGCCCAAACTGAACATATGTGGTTGTAACCCCCACCCTAACCCCACCCCCGAAATTGCTTACTAAGGGTCTGTATTTACCAGAAGTGGTTTCTGTTTGCCTTTTAATTTCCATCCTTGCATTTCTGAGTTCAAACTTAAAACTGCACTTTAAAATGGAGATGTGCCTCTGACAATTTCAGGTCACCTGAGTGACCTATTGCTATCTCTGTTCGTTCGTCGTCGTACGTCATTCGGCGGTCGTAAACATTTGAACATTTTTAGCTTCTTCTCTGGAACCACTGAACCAATTTCAACCAAATTTGAAATAACCCATCTATGGGTAAAAGAGGAACACAAAATTGTGAATTCCAGGGTCCCTGGGGCCTGAGGGGTGGGACCAAAACCACTAAAATTAATGCAGTCTTTAAAAATCTTCGTTACTTCTAGACATCAAGCAGTAAAACTGTTGGAATGATTGCAATAAGCATTGAGTCCTCTATAATGTACCAAAATAGTACAATTCTTTGCCCTAGGGTCAGGGGTTCTATATGCTAGGGCTGGACTAAATAGATTATATAGTGAAAATACATTATTTCTTTGAAAATCTTCTTCTCTGCTCCTGGGTAAAATTAGCTCTGCTCCTGGGTAGAATTAGTTAAGTACATAGTTACGATGAGAAAGATTTCCTGTTCTACAGTAGTGAATTTCATGACCTTTTTACAGGGGTTCTGGTGTTAGGACGGGGCTTAAATGATTATATAGTTAACATTCATTTATTCTTTGAAAAATACATAGTTATGATGAGGAAGGGTGCCTCATTTAAATTCGTGAACTTCATGGCCCCAGGGTCAGGAGTTCTGGTGTTAGGGTGCAGGGATATTTTGATTATATAGTAAACATGCATTTTTAAAATGGAAAATCTTCTTCTCTGTCCCTGGGTATTAAACAACTAACTACATGCGTAGTTACAATGAGGAAGGGTGCCTCTTTGAAAATTGTGAATTTCATGGCCAAAGGATCAGGTTGTGAATTTCATGGCGCAAGGACCAGGATTTCTGGTATTACTTAGGGTGGGGCTCTAATCATCAAATGGTGAAATTGCAATAAATCTTTGATAATTAATCTTCTTCTTTGCTCCCAGGTATTTAACAAACTGACTACAGACATATAGTTATGATATAGCTATGATCGTTCTTCCAGAATCGTGAATTCCAAGCCCCCCGGAACAGGGGTTTCATAGAGGGCTGGGGTTGGGTGGGGTGTCTTTGACTATATACTAAAAATAAATTATTTCTTTGAAATCCACTCCATGATGTTAATCAAACATTTATGATGAGCAAGAATTGTGAAATGTGCTGACTTGAGGGTCAGGGGTTCTTGTGGGGTGGGGACACTACTGAGTAATGCTGAATATTACTTAGAGTGGTTGAAATGCATTTTTTTATTCCCCTACTTTGTCTACTTAGAGTGGTTGAAATGCATTTTTTTATTCCCCTACTCTGTCTATGGTTATGATAGTTACCAAACTACATAGGCGTCGGAACCGGGAGGGGGGCTAGGGGCTTAGCCTTTTCCTAGTATAGACATTGAACATTGCTGCGTAGGTTTAGCCCTCCACTTTCCACAGACACGTTGCAGAATAGGTTTAAAAGTAGGAATTCAAAGTGGTGCTGTTTGGATTTATTCTGTAATATTTTTCATGAGTTAAGTCTTAAATCCTAGCTACTTTCATTGCAGAAAAGTACTGCTTGAAAAATGTCAGAGATGAAAACTTTAAAATATCGGAAATGAAAACAGTTCCGGAAATAAATGCAGCCATTGAAACCATGCACCGTGAGTGTCTTGAATCTTGTCCACAATATCGTACAAGTTACATTAAAACATTATCTATGGAAAACATCCTTAATTTGGTATCATATGATTTTTGCCCGTTCACACATACAAGAAATTTTGCCCCGTTTTAAATTCGCCCAGTCACAGTTCTGTTTAAGAATTTATACTGACAGGTGTTTTTGAACTCGCCCCATTTTAAATTCACTCACATTTAGTTGTTGCCATGACAACAATTGATGGAACACATTAATTTAATATTCATTTCCATGACGAACACTGATCCAAAGGTACATTGGTTGCCATGCACTGGGAATCGTTGCCATGTGTTGATTAAATACGAAAGAAAAAAATTAAAATTGACCAACAGTTCATTGTCAGTTTTGCTCAATCACATTTTTCTGACATAATTTGAATAAGCCTTAATAAGATTACACGAATACACGCCAAAATTACTTTTCTTTGCCTGGTTGCTATGGAGAACCTGTCGTTGCTATGGAGATAAAGAATTATGCAATATTCAATAATGTGCTAGGGAGACCGAATTTAATTATACTATTTTAAAATTTGTATCCCGTTTATCATAAACACCCGTTCATTTGATTTTTCCGTAAACTTCTTACATTGTTTCTCATTTCATGCATAAAAAAGCCCATTTTTGTTGCTAGGCAACAGATTCGATTTTCAAAAGAGCCCATGGATTTGACTTCAAATTCTAAAAGAGAAATACCTCTGCTTTTATGTTAGATACATGCAACTGCTGTATTAATCTGGCCATTTTTAAAATTTGGCCTTGAATATTGCGAAAAATGCTGAATCAGCAAAACTTGTAAAACATGTGTACCTTCCAATGTCTACCACAGAACTGACTTAAGACCTAAATATTTTTTATTACATTATAAGAATACAATAAATGTGTATCTTTATTATACCCATAAGTAAGAATAATTCTCATGGTATTTACGTGTTATTTTAAGCCTCAAAGATAGGTGATTTTTTGTCCTTCAACACTGAAAAATCCACCGGTTGCTAAGGAAATTTCTTTGGCCGGATTTCCATGGTAACCATGACTCAAAACATTTTTCATTTTACATACATTGTTCATACTTCAAAATAAATCTATGAGTGGAAAATCATCAAATTCTGAAAACCTTCATGTATCACTTTTTTACAGTTTTGTCTAATTTTTATGTGGACTGGTACTTAATATAAAAAAGAAATATAAACAACGTGATTATTTATGATATACATGTGATTCTAAACATAAATCGTTTTTACAGTGAAAAATTAATCAATAATTTGAAGAGTTTTTTATGTGTGGCAACAACGTAGTCGACTGTAGCCATATTTTACTTCTTTAAAAAATAAGGGACATTTAAATAAAGTTTTAAACTCAAAAGGAAAAACGGAAATTGGTGTTTATGGAAAAAATTGACAGCTTAAATACCACAACCATCTACAAAAAATGTACTATAACATTATTCAAGAAAAAAGTGTCTGCAAGAATACATGTCTCTAGTAAAGAAATCTACGATGATTAGCCTACAATTGTTTTCATGTAAACCTACGATAATAAGTATTTACAGAAATCGAAAGTAAAAGAAATTGCATGCATGTATAGACATAATACTTTTTGAATCACTATTTACCTTCATATAACTTTAGCTAAATCTCCCAACGGGCTCCAATACAACTGGGAATAAAGAACAACAGAGCATCACTAAACATCTCTCAACAGCAGACGAAACTCATGCGTATAATCAAGATAAATTAAGAAGAGAGCCTCTTCAAAACAATTTTGCCATGCCGGAACCATGTTCTTCAGAAAATAATGTTGACATACCAGAACCATGTTCTTCAGTATTGACTGATGAAAAAAGTAAAATGTCATTTAAAGCTAAAGAAATTGAAAATTCCTCGGACAAGGTTGGCACTCTTGAGAAAGGATGTGACACTGAAAAACAAAGTAAAAGTACCGGCCAATATTATATACTTGAGAAAACAACACAGTTATCGACTTGAGCAAAAGTACTTCAAAAACTATATTAATTTAGACTACGCAAGCATAAGAGTTAATTAAGATTCTAGAATTAAACTGTCACTTTGATTGGTTTAGTTCATGGCATGTGCATGGATGTTTCTTTCATACTCAGGGTGCCAACTGCTTGGTATCCATCCAGATGATTACAAATAGTCCTAGCAGTGATGCATTGTTTCATCTGCATAGTTTTACTTATCATGAAAATAATATACCATAAGCCAAATAACTCCTATCATCTTATTATTTATGTATGCCGGATCGGTAAACAATAACTTCTAGATGTACATGTAATCGAGACTTCAGAGTTCTTCTTCGTCATATTTTGAAAGTGCTAGCATATATGAAATAAGAGCAGTGAGTTAAAAATGATAAAAGTCTGTGCTCCTAATTTCTACTGCACTCAATGCAAATGAAGATTCATCGAGGATTATAAAACAATTTTAACACAAAAAATATATTTTAGGCCAATAATATCCCAGTCACTCATAAAATATAACATTATGCATAGTTCATTCCACAATTCTCTCGTCACTATATAGAGCATCTTATCTTATTATCCTTCAAACCCCTTCACGGTGACTCAGTCGGTACATGTAGAGCGCTTGATACATGAGTTCGAATCTAGGCCGCGACTGACTAAAAAAAATGTAGCAACTGTTCCTTCGTCAATCGCTGAATTTCTAAAGTTGAAGTTGTGGGTCCTTCGGATGAGATCTTAAAACTCGCTTATATATTTGTCATGTATTCATTTGGTAGCTTGCAATTAATAAATTTGAATTATTCAATAAGTTTCCTTAACCCTTTTTCCCATATTCACGCATTTTTACGCATGTACCATTTCCTATTTCTAACTCTAAATCACGCATATACCGTTTTCCCGCAAATACGCATTTTTCACGCACTTTAAAAACTATATTTAATCTTAAATTTAATGAAATTTCAATCTATTATATACTTGCTTTAGTCTCATATAATAAAAAAAGTTATTTTCTCATTAACTAAATACGTCATGATATTATTTACGCTAAACTTTAGAGAAACTTGTACCGCGCTATAAAGTGCTTGCGGGGAAAAGGTAGCGTAATATTTCTTTGACGTGAACATTAAGTGTATGTTACTAAACAGTTCCGTAATTTGTAAAGTGTTAAAGCAGCGCTGTTCTTGATATAGCGTACAATTTAACACTAAGAGCAAGTGCAGTGAGGCATTTCCCCCCAAATTCTCATTGTTTTATTGAAACTTCTCTAATTTTAAGTTTATTTATTTCTAAAATGCAATTTTTTAACCTGCTGATCTTCAATTTGCAAATTTTAATGAAACTGAATTTGTGTTACATTGTAAGCTATATCAAGAACAGCGCTGCTTTAACACTTTACAACCTACTGAACTGTTTGGTTACATACACTTAATGTTCACGTCAAAGCAAAGATGATTGACAATTTAATAATGCTTCCCTCTAAATAATAAGGAAGTAAACTTGACTTTTTAATATGGCAATAAAGAAGAGGAAGAATTTAAATGACTTTCATTTAAACGTGATAAAGAAAACTATGTTCAAAATTACAGCAATAAGTTTTCTGACTTAAAAGTAATGTAATGAAGAAGTATGACAAAAGCAGTAGGTAGGCTACTTTTTACACAGAAATATACTTAATAATTCTAGAATTGTCTGTTCGAGGCTCTTTAGAACTCTGCTTTCAAATGGTGCATAGAAATAATTGAAATGTATTTTGCATCAAAATAATGAAATTAAATCTGCATTTAATTTTCATCATTCGATGTCATTCAAAATTATAGAAAAGGGAGTAATGGTGTACAAAATTTTGCAAATGAGGAATAACTTTGTGTAAACGTTTTGATAAGGCAAAATACTTAACTTACATGTAATATATTATGTAATATTTGTCTAATATGAAAAAAACCACACAACTAATCTGAAAGAAATCTTTGCTTAAACCCCACAAAAAGAGTTATATCTAAATTTGAATTTCTGCTAGGGGAAGGATATCAGAGTACATAGGTGAGTTGCTGGGATCTAATACAAAGGTATCTGGACATTGAGGGGGGAGGGGGGGCTGGTGGAACAATTATATTTTCATATTTTAAAATAAGTTTAACTTAGATAAAATATATATTAATAAAATGGTTCTGGGAAGGGGATGGGGCTTTCCGAGTTCCATCTCCACACACATCCCTATTTAAATTTCCTTTCGCCATACGGTTTATCAGATTACATTCATTAATCATCAGATAATTACAAAATACGTGCATGATGTTTAGCATGGGAATATACATACATGAAATATTTACATACACTTGTTTTGTCATTAAATTTTTTGTGTACAATATTCCCAAACAAAAACAAAAAAAATCCTCAATTTTAAATTACAAATGTGAATCTCTAAATGCTTCAATCTGCTTTCTGGAGGAATACCCCTGTATAACTTAGTTCACTCATATTATGAGTTGATACAGATAATACATGTAGTTGTAAAAGATTATACATACAAAGGTTGATCCAAAAGTAATGTCACAACAGCTACTAGAAGGCGTAAAACAATAAAATCATAAACGTTGGAAGCTTTATTTATTTCAAATCAGACCTGAAATTCCAATTCATAATGAGTTATACTTTTAAAAATATTGTATTATATACAAGTGCGAGTTAGGTAGTGGCCGCACCTAAATTAGGTCGTATAATGGATACGCGCCGTCATTCATTCAAACGTTTCCCAATAATATCTTGTGATTCACGGACACTTTCACAGATTTCTGGCCTGGGGGCCATAAAACTCAGACGAGCTTACTTTTGATCTCAATCTCACTTTTCTACCATATATTCCTTTGGAATTGTAAACTCACTCTTTCATAATTAAGTCTTCTGTCAAAATTCTTTGAACAGTACTATACACAATTAGACAAACGTTTCACAACCCTTTACAAAACACGCATGCCATTTGATAACATCAAACACCAGTTTAAACGTTTTCGTCCAACCTCTCATCTTTCGGTCTAACTGTCCTCTGTTAATCAGTCAATGACCCATTACACTCCCCAAAATCGCTGATACCAGCTATAAACAAGACTTTTGTCATTTTTTTTTCATCGCGAGTCTGATTAATCAACGTAAAGTCTATACTGGCATTTTCATCATTTTAAAGTGTTAAAATGCAAAATGCATTACAAATCGCCCCAATTTTGACACCTCCTTTGTTCAATGCATTAAAAGTAAAAAATAATGTTAAGAATCAAAAATAGAAAGGGTGTCATTTAATTTTCAACAGATCATTAGAAAAAAGACATTTATTTTGTCTTTTAAAATAATTTGACGATAAGGCGTGTTTTTTTTTATTGTTTTTTTTAAATGACTTACTCTTTTTATCACATGACCAACTCGTACTTACAACCCGATAAAATTTTTGAAATTGGACCCTATATTTCTTGAACAATTATTTCAAACGTGCTGAATTTTCAGACAAGTTTGTAAGTATAGAGGTACATTATAAGACGGCGTTCTATTTCAGTGTTAAGCTTATTTAATAAAATCAAAGTATTCGGAGATTGTCTTCAGTTGGATACGTAAAACACGGATCAAATAAATACGCGAGTTTCGAGATTGTAACTCTCCTACGATAGAGGCGCAAAAAGTATCCATTTCAGCATGGAGGTGGGACAGGTTGTTTCTGTATACAAACGTGCATAAATAAATGAACGATATTGATGGCTTTCAAAATTTATTAAATGTTATAGAAATATTATGATTTTAAGCAGTGATGCATTTGATGAATTTATTAAGCCAAACTAGGCATATTTACAAATCTACTTTCAATTTTAGGGTACGTGAAAAGGAAAGAAACGTTTTAGTCTTTATAAATAGTAATTGATTTTCTTCATTGAACAAACGTTTTCTAAAAAGTTAGTGGGTTTTTCAAGTTATAATAAGGAAAAGAATCAATATGTCATTAAGATTGCCGACTTGCAATAACCTGATGCATGTATACCGTATTTTTTAAGAGGTCCATATCTCTTTCCTCGTCTGAAAAGTCTCACATCAACTGATATTTTCCCTTTTGTTACGATTTTTTTGTTGTTAAAAAATAATGTCTTTACATTAATTCGGTTATTCTTGAGTTGTAGAGGGCATCCTGACAATCATTTAGTTCTGATAAACCAGTATATCGATGATGCCATGTATCCAATATATGAATATCTGTCCCACCTGTCTGTTTACGCGGCAACGAAACTCCCCTCCTCAACGAAAGAGCGCACCAAGGGAGATAATCTCGAAACTTACGTCTTGTAAATAACGTTTTATGTACTGTATTCATAATATTAAGATCAGATTTTACAATTAATGGATAAATCTTTGTGAATAAGAGTCAATTTACGCGCATCATATAGGGTACGGATGGTAAAGAATGAAATATATGGAGATAAAAAATCAATATACGGTGATAACAAACAGTAAGAATTAAACAATAAAAATCAATAGTAAACCTCCAAAACATCAGAAGTGGTATCCATTGCCATGTAGACATAATCATCCCATGCTAACCGGTCAAATCTGCAGTGTGATTTTTGTCATAATGGGGAAAAACATAAAAAATCGTAATCAAACCAGTATGTTATTAATGGCCTAACAAGTATGAAAAACGTCAATAAGCATTTAACTTAAGGTATTCAATGTATAATGAAGGGATTTTAAATAATCATAAATTAGTTAAAACACATTGCTAGATAACAATAAAAGTGACATGAACCAAATTCACAACACTGGTAACATGTAAGGAGACAGTCATTTTGCACAATAAAAGTTTTTGAATAGTTATCTGCCCTTAATGAAAAGAAGAACAATTTTGATTTCTGAAAAATTCTGCGGTAAATAATTCACTTTATTTCATAGTTTATTAAGGAGTGAGATTATGCATATATTCACCAAGAGATTTGTTTGAAATTCCAATTACTTTTCATAATATTAATAAAAACATGCGCTGCCCATAGACTTCATTGTAAAATTCAAGGTGAAATTAATCGATCGGACAATAATTAAAATGTTGTAAATTCCTTTAGTGGAACATTTTTATTTGATAACATCTTCAAAATACTACCATAATTAAAAATATCTGCCTATTCATTTATTAGGTTCAAAATATGGTCGTTATACATTGAATACCTTAATGCAAGATTGAATTTGATGATGAAGGTAATTGAATCGACCATAGAACTTTCGAAATGATGACGTTGAACAAAACTGCTTATATTCTTGTCCCATCAACTTGTTTTTCAATAACTTATTTCCTTGAAAAGAAGAAGTTTCAATCCTTTTTTGAAAAGTAGAAAATAATCAAACGGATTTTTAAACAAAGAATACCGATAATTTTCAGTTCATACATTTGCATGTAGTGATGCATTAATAATTCCTATCATTACAAAAACATCGATTTGGATTCAGAGTAAATACCGCAGCCACCAGGAGGTGCCTGTGTAAAACAGTTAAACAAAGTATCCCCTAATTTTAGATTGGTTGCAAACCTACGAAACAGGGATTGCTTAAGGTCTTTGCAAAAAATCGTTACGGAAAATTGCCCCGTGGGGATCCGGGTTGGAATAGGTCCTCAGTACCCCCTTGCTTGTCGTAAAAGGCGACTACATGGGAGGTCCTTCGGATGAGACCGTATAAACCGAGGCCCCGTGTCACAGCAGGTGTGGAACGATAAAATCCCTCCCTGCTCAAAGGCCGTAAGTGCCGAGCATAGGCCTAAATTTGCAGCCCTTCAACGGCAATGGTGACGTCTCCATATCAATGAAATATTCTGAAGAGGGACGTTAAACAGTATACAATCAATCAATCACGGAAAATGACTTAAGGCTAAGTGCATATAAGTTTTGCTTCGATATAATGTTTCACTCAAATTGAGACGCATCCATTCACCAGAAAAAAGGCTTCAAATTTCGACTGCAGCTCGGCATTTACAGGCTCTGAGTGATGAGGATTATTTTAGCAATAGCAGTGCAAGAACTTTTACTACACGGAACTTCGGTTTACAATGTATATCTTCTGAACAAAATTAAAAGGATCTGTCTCAAGTTCCTCCTAAAGGTCACCTAAGTGACTCATAACAATATTCGCACGATTGAAGTGGTTGACATTATAAACTTGAGGCCATGAAATTCACAATTAAGAAAAAAGATACGCCTGCTCATCATATGTTTACATTTAATTTAACGTGATACGTGATACCTAGAAGGATAGGAGAGAATATTCAAAGAATTAATACATTTTTGCTATCTTATCAACCCTCACCCAAAAGGAATTTCTGACTCTGAGACTACACATTCCAATTGTTTGGATGGACCCCTATCGCTTCCCATAACTACCTGGTAAACAATTAGTTGTTTCTTTAATACCAAGAATAAGATAAGTTTCTAATTAAGGTCTTCCGTCTTCACGGAAGACCTTATAGTGATTCCACTGTTTCTTAT
>PRKT01002308.1:12093-26407 GCA_003671525.1 Saccostrea glomerata | reverse complement strand
ACTTACCAAATGGCTCTTCATACAGCTGTGATATTTTATTCTTTATGCAGATTGTTGCCTTCATCATTGAGGGGCGAACTGGACGAAAATCTTCACGAAGACCAAACAAAGATGGCTATAGCAGAGTGAAGACAGATGATGTCATGCCATCGCTGGAGAAATCCACCACATCTAAGAGCTATGTTTATTGAGACATATTAAAAAGTGGTCTGTTTTTAAAAGCCATGAATCTTCAGTTTACAAAATCAAAGTATAAGAGATTGTTTAATGACATTTGGTTGATTTTCAAGCAAAATTTAGGTATATTTTTCTATCAACAAACAACTAAAAGGTAATTTTAAGAAGTTTCTGTTTTGGAAAAATATGGGGGTGGTATTTATTTTCATGTATTGTATCCATGTTAATATTCCTGCTTGACTGTGATATACAGTAGTTTAAAAGAATGGAGAGAAATGAGCATATATTATTAAGGGATATGTTAAACATAAGCTAATTAGAGTAGGAGAATTTTGTCTGAAATGGCTCAGCTTACAGAGGATGGAGGTAAAACTAAGACATTTACATTGTAGGCCATATTTTGGGGTCGTCATTGAAGGGTTGTTGGAAGCATGGTAATTTCATTCTTTTAGAGATTTTTCTGTAAGAAGAGAATCATTTATATATCCAAGGACATTTACATTGTATAGTAAAACATTGCAAAAGCGCACTTCACGTGAAAACCTAAGTATGTATGCAATTTAGTTCCTTGCAATTTTGCAGTGTCTTTTTACTGGAATATCAAACTGTATGGGACTTTGTTATATAAATGTCTTTATTTGTGTTGCAATACTGTCATGTACAGTTTATGCCTTTTCTGTCTAATACTTCAGATGTGCTTAAATATGCAGTGCCAGCTCAGTTGTTTATTCATATATGATTCATTTAAAAATCAAGAAGCTCAAACCCCTAGTAGATTAAGATAATGGATTTAAGCACCAGCCTGGACCTGGGTGTCTTTGTACACTTATGCTGCTATTTGTTACACGATTTTGTAGCCATAAAGTTATAAGTGAAGATTTTCATGTAGTATGAAGTTGTTTGATAATTTTGTTTCAATGGCCCCTTTTTTTCTTTACTCTCAAACTTGTCACAAAACTTTTGCCAATATAGAAATAAGAATTTTTTTTATTTGTCATTGTAGTTTAGCTATTTCATATCACTGCTTGGCCATATATAATTTGTATGATTGTAATATGTTATTTTACTTTGTAATATTTATTTTTATATTTTGTGGAGACCTATGAAATAGGTTATTTTTGTTTGTTTGTTTTTTTTCTTTCATTAACATTAGAATTTCATTACTCGACCATTAGTGCATCTGCAAAGTCTGACACACGGTCCCATTAATTGACCTTTTTTGTATACAGTGTACTAAATGATAAATAAAAAGTCAAACTCTGGACTGTCTTAATTAAGGGTATGTTGTATTTCTTTCACATATATTCCAACATAAATTTGTACTAATTTTTATATGAGTTTGAAAATAATTTGTCTGGCTAATTTCATTTTATGATGTCTTTAAGAACATACACAACATAGTTCTTAATTTTCTTATTCCCTGGTCAGTTAAATGTTCATTTATTGAACCACCTTCTTGCAATTTTTTGATACATGTACCTGGTAATTTTGTACAACTCCTATAAAAATCAAATTTTTGGGAAAAACCAATTAAAACTATATTCTTTTCAAAACTAAGATGACAACAAGAAAAATGTCATCTCGTTTATAATTTTCATAAAACTCCTGGTAATGTATGCTGATTTTTTTTGTAAGAACATTAATATGGGACTTCAATTCAAAATTGAGAATATCTTAGAAAATTATCAATGGGAATGGTACATTGTAGGGTACACATGTGTTGTGTATGTCCTTAATCTGTAAATCAGACATATTTCAAAATGTTGTATTGATAGAATTTCTTATATCTCATTTATACATGTATACATGTACCAGTGAAAGTGAGTTTTCATCTAAAATTGCGGATACCTTGAATTTTGCATCTAGATAATCTTGGGAAAATGTTTATTTACAGTAGTACAGGGGTGCAGTTTACTTTTTGTATCGACCTGAATTCATTTTAACCATTAACAGCAATTGCATAGCGTGATTTGATCTTTTTCTTGTATATTTTTTGTTTCACTGCATTGTTAAAATAAGAAACATTGCTTTTTCATATCAATAAAAAAGTAATTAAATATCGTTGTGTTGTATCAGTAAAAAAGGTATGTATATATTATTATTGTGTTGTAAAGAATATAATTTAGCATAGATTACACCGGGATCCGAAGGTGTTTTGTATACATGTATGGGGAGGTTTAGAATCACCAATTCTTGTTAACTGATGCGTTGGTTTGCTAAAAAAGTAGGTCATAGTGACCTAGTTTCTTAATTTTTCAAGAATTCATTTCAAATTACTTGTGTATTTTAGGACTGATTTTGTACTCTTCGAAGCCTCGGACAAAAAAAAAACCTTGTTAAATGATGCAACTTGGAAGCGTCAGAGTATTTAAATCAGAAAGTATATATTGCAGTGACTTACTTTTAAAATTTCAAGATTATATTGAATATTTTACATATTTATTGCCTAAAACCATCGCACTTTGTGAGTTGATCACCTTGGGTCCTCGGAATGAGTCAATTTTAAAGTATTGCCATGTTGACCTACTTTACATGCAATATATTTATATTGCATCAAATATGTGGCATAGAATCATTTAACTTTGTCAGTTTGATGCATCTTATGTTAACCAAAAATACGAAACGATGATCAAATTTTTGAATTTCACAGCTAAATGTTTCTGATAACAATTAAGAAGCTTAGAAGCATCTAACATTGTCAGTTGATGCATCTAGGGTTTTTGATATTACCCAAAAGCAGGTCACTTTGATCTGTTTCTGGAATTTTAAGGTTTTCAAAAATCAGAGGTTTATAAATTATTTAAGTTTGTCAATTTATATATGCATGTAGGGTTTTCAAAGTACATGTGGATCAAAATTAGGTCACTGTGACCACTTTTGGAATTTTACAGCTATACTTAAATATGTATTCGGAATTGTAACAAAAAAGTTTAGAACCGTACACTTTTCTAGTTTGATGCATCTTTGGTACTTTAAAGTATAGGGTCGGAAAGTCTCGTCACGTGACTCGCGAGATTTTACGATAATTTTTCGAGCCGGACAGGAATGGACAGACGGACAGACGGACGGACGGACGGACGGACACGAAGCCTATAACATAATACGTCCCGTCTTAAGACGGGCGTATAAAAACGTTAATAGTATGATTCTAATGCAACAGAAAGTTCAATACAGATACAATGCTTCAATTTTTTTATTTTTAAACCAAAGAAAAAAAATATATACCTTCTGCTTGTTGTGGAAAATAACATATCCTGCGACACATAACACAACTGCCGTCAAAAAGTAAGCCATGAAATGACCCTCAGGTTCCGACTCCGGGACAAGGGAGGACAGATCTGTAAAGTAAGGAGTTGTATTTAACAATTCAAATATCCTTACCAGTCATTAATGTTTCTTATCCACTACTCTGCACACAAACCTTTGGATTTCAGAAAAAACATGGCTAGAAAAGATGCAATTCAAAAGCAGTTAATTGGAAATCCTGATTTTACATGAAATATTTATGTACAATGTATTATAGACATGGAGATTAAACTTGCATTTGGTAGAGATTCCTGTCCATATGGCATAAATTCCTCACTTAGGGTTCATTTTGTTTTTTTAAGATTACAGTATAGGAATAGCAATGGATGAAAATTATGATACAGTTGATTAACTCTCGCCAATGAATCAATGATGCAAAAATATCTTGAGTAGTCTCTAAAAGTTTTTAATTCAATAAATAATTTAAGTTAAGGGAACATATTGGAATAAAGTTGATAAATCATCACATAATTATGTATCAGAACATGTACATGTATTTCAAAAAAATTCTGAGAAAAGGGCAAAATAAGTAAGGTCATTAATCTTTTTGGACAGAGTTGAATAGTTCTCAAAATGTGTATCAGGATATCATTGTTTAGATAAAAATATTCTAACTAGTTTCTTTGAAACAAAGTCAAATGCAAATAAAAAATGTGATTGCAACTGCATAGTTCTCATTAGCTGTAGAACTGTAGCTCTCTCTCTCTGAAGTTTTTTTACAATGCTGGGATCTGAAGCTCTCGATCTGGTTTATCTGTCCGTCATCATTTTTCTCAAGCAGAGAGCTACAGTTCTGCAGTTAAGTTCTCATCAATATGTACATCCATCTGATTCAGTACGTGTATTAAAAGATAACTTGAATACTTTTCATAAAATTGAATAAACAATTATTTTAGGAAAGTGAAGTCAAGGACAAAAGGGAAGTTCATAGGGTCATGAATTTTACTATTTATAAACAGGGGTTTATGAATTTAACAATTATAATAGGAAGTATATTGCTCATTATCATCTAAAATTGTAGGAGAAAAGATGCCTTCTAGGTTTAGTGATGACAATTTTAAGTATTTCTTGACATATTTGATGCCATTTTGGTCTGGATTTATTGATATCATTTTAAGTAAATGGAGGTCAGGATTTTTCTTGCTCTCTTTATCATATGTAAAATTTTGCCTGTACCTGGATTCTTGTTTGTATCTGGATTCTTGTTTGTGTCTGGATTCTTGTCTGTATCTAGATTCTTGTTTGTATCTGGACTCTTGTTTGTATCTGGATTCTTGTTTGTATCTGGATTCTTGTTTGTACCTGGATTCTTGTCTGTATCTGGATTCTTGTTTGTATCTGGACTCTTGTTTGTATCTGATTTTTTGTTTGTACCTGGATTCTTGTTTGTATCTGGACTCTTGTTTGTATCTGGATTCTTGTTTGTATCTGGATTCTTGTTTGTATCTGGATTCTTGTCTGTATCTGGATTCTTGTTTGTATCTGGATTCTTGTTTGTATCTGGATTCTTGTCTGTACCCGGATTCTTGTCTGTATCTGGATTCTTGTTTGTATCTGGATTCTTGTTTGTATCTGGATTCTTGTCTGTACCCGGATTCTTGTTTGTAACTGGATTCTTATTTGTATCTGGATTCTTATCTGTACCTGAATTCTTGTTTGTACCTGGATTCTTGTTTGTATCTGGATTCTTGTCTGTACCTGGATTCTTGTTTGTATCTGGATTCTTGTTTGTATCTAGATTTTTGTTTGTATCTGGATTCTTGTCTGTACCCAGATTTTTGTTTGTATCTAGATTCTTGTTTGTATCTGGATTCTTGTTTGTATCTGGATTCTTGTCTGTACCTGAATTCTTGTTTGTAATTGGATTCTTGTTTGTACCTGGACTCTTGTTTGTATCTGGATTCTTGTCAGTAGCTGTATTCTTGTCTGTACCCGGATTCTTGTTTGTATCTGGATTCTTGTCTGTACCTGGATTCTTGTTTGTATCTGGATTCTTGTTTGTATCTGGATTCTTGTCTGTACCCGGATTCTTGTCTGTATCTGATTTCTTGTTTGTATCTGGATTCTTGTTTGTATCTGGATTCTTGTCAGTACCTGGATTCTTGTCTGTACCTGGATTCTTGTCAGTACCTTGATTCTTGTTTGTATCTATGTTTTGACTCTTGTTAGCAGCTTGGTCGTCTGGATTGTTGTCATGGTCATATACATTCCCACTATCCCCTCCTCCATTTTTAGAAATCTGACCCCCACCATCTTGACCTGTATTTTCAAAATTTTCATTATGAGCAATTTTCTGAATAACCAGATATGAAAGGAAAGGAGAAAAATACTTCATTTTTGATGTTATATAAATTTAACTCATTAATTTTGATGAACACACAAATTTCATATGGCATGTGTAAAACTTGGAGATTAGGCCAAAGTTATCTTATCTTTAGGTTTACAGATTTTTTCAACCAAAATGTCCAATGGGTGGTGACAAAATAAAAAAAAAAGATAATTTGAAACTTCATTCTTTCAAACGTAACATCGCTGATTTTAAAAAAACAAGAGGCCCAGGGGCCTTGAATCGCTCTTCTGATAAATTGTACAATCTATCACTTCTATTTGAAGCCTCTAACTCTAAGTATCCCAAGATGTAGGAATTGACAAAGTTTGATGATTCTTAGCAAGTAAGGACCAAAGATATTTCCATATAGCTAAAAATACCATACGTAGGTCACAATGACCTACTTTTTGATTTGAAATTTTCCGAGGACTCAAGATGCATCAACTGACAAAGTTTGATGATTCTAAGCCAATAAGTACCTGAAATAATTAAAAGTAGGTCATCATGACCTACTTTTTTGTTGACATTCTCCAAAATTCAAGATGACTCAACTTGACAAAGTTTAACAATCCTTAAATATAGCCATAAAAATTCAAAACTAGGTCACAGTGACCTACTTTTTAGTTGACATTCTCAAAAACCCAATATTGCATCAACTGACAAGTTTGATGATTCTAGGCTAATAAAGTACCTAAGATACTTAAATATAGCCATAAAATGTCAAAAGTAAGTCACTGTGACATACTTTTTGGTTGATATTTTTTAAAGACCCAAGATGCATCAACTGACAAAGTTTGATGATTCTAGGCCAATAATTACCTGAATTAACAAGAGATGTTTATAAAACACTTATGCCCCCCTCCCCCCAAATTGGAATTTTTCTAAGTCCAAAAGGGCACAACTCTGTCTAAAATGGTGTGATCCTATCCAAAACATTTCTTGACTTAGATATTCAGCTGAAAAATCTGTGTACTAAATTTCATTTCAATATGTGCAACCTATGCAAAGAAAATGAATGAAAACTGCAATTTAGTGGAATTTCTAAGTCCAAGGGGCATAACTCTAACAAAAAGGATGCGATTGTACCCAAAACAGAACTTGGGCCTAGATATTTATCTGATATATCTGTATACTAAATTTCATTTCAATATGTGCAACCTCTGCAAAGAAAATGAACGGAAACTGCAAATAAGTGGAATTTTTCTAAGTCCAAGGGGCATTAATCTCACAATAAGGATGTGATCGTACCCAAAACAGAACTTGACCTGGATATTTAGCTCATATATCTGTATTCTAAATATCATTTCAATTTGTGCAACCCCTGCAAAGAAAATGAACGGAAACTGCAAATAAATGGAATTTTTCTAAGTCAAAGGGGCATAACTCTGTTAAAAATGGTGTGATCGTACCCAAAACAGAACTTGACTTAGATATTTACCTGATAAACCTGTATATCAAATTTCATTTCAGTATGTGCAACGGTTGTGAAGAAAATGAACGGAAACTAAATGGACCGACAGACCGACCGACCGACAGACCGACGGACAGCAGCAAAGCAATATGCCCTCCCTTCTTCGAAGGGGGGCATAATTAAATGTAGGTCATCATGACCTACTTTTTGGTCGACATTCTCTGAAAACACAAGATGCCTCAACTGACAAAGTTTAACTATTCTAGGCCAATAAGTACCTGGGATACTTAAATATAGCCATAAAAATTCAAATTGAGGTCACAGTGACCTACTTTTTAGTCATCATTCTCAAAAAACCAGAATGCATCAACTGACAAAGTTTGATGATTCTAGGCCAATAAGTACCTAAGATATTTAAATATAGCCATAAAATGTCAAAAGTAGGTCACCATGACCTACTTTTTGTTGACATTTTCCGAAGACCAAAAATGCATCAACTGACCAAGTTTGATGATCATAGATCTGAAAGTATTCCAAATATGCCTTTTAAACAATTTTAAAAAAAAATGCTCGCAAAATTAAGAAAGTAGGTCACAGTGACCTACTTTTTTATAAATATATTTTAAGGTCACAAGATGCACCAACTTACAAGATTTGGTGATTCTAAACCTCTCAGTGTCTGAATTAATGGGATTAAATGTTTTAGAAAAGATTAGCCATAAAATTCAAAAAGTATGTCACCGTGACCTACTTTTAAAATGACATTGTTTGAGGACCCAAGATGCATCAACTGACAAAGTTTGATGATCATTGGCCTTAAAGTGTCAAAAATATGGCTCCAAATCAATTTGAAAGCGAAAGCCCGTAAAATTTAAAAAGTAGGTCACCGTGACCTACTTTTGTGTTGACATGATATTAAGTTTTAAGATGCATCACCTTACAAAATTTGATGATCCTAGTCATCATAGTAAGCAAAATATAAACGTTTTTATTAAGTGTATATTTTGGTCAACTTTGAAGTGACCCTGAGACCACGCCCTTTGCCCCACGGTCATGCCTTGAACAATTTTTAATCTTCAACATGTCCTGACCCTTGTATGTAAGTTTGGTGAAAATCTGCCTGGTGGTTCTGGAGAAGAAGATTTTTAGCAACCAGTACTTTTGGTTTTATTTTCCTGATTATCTCCCTTTGTTTTAGGGTCCTGCCCCTAGTTTTAGTATAAATAGTAGCCCTTGGGCCAAGGATACCCTGTGACAAATTTGACAATGATTGGCCAAGGGGTTCTTGAGATATGGCCCATATATTAAAAAGTTAACGCACACCGCACAACGCACCGCACAAATGGCCATAGCATTAGCTCTTTGAGCCTTGGATTCAGAAGAGCTAAAAACAAGAGACCTACTTTTTGGTCAACATTATCTGAAAACCCAAGATGCATCATCTGACAAAGTTTGATGATTCTAAGCCAATTAGTACAAGAGATAATTAAATATAGCCATCAAATGTAAAAGTAGGTCATGGTGACCTTCTTTTTGGTCAAAATTATCCAAAAACCCAAGATGCCTAAACTGACAAAATTTGATGATTCTAAGCCAATAAGTACCTGAGATATTCAAAAGTAGGTCACTGTGACCTACTTCTTGTTTGGCATTCAATGAAACCGTAAGATGCCTCAACTGACAAAGTATGATGATTCTGAGCCAATAATTACCAGATATACAATTAAATATAGCCATCAAATGTCAAAAGAAGGTCACAGTTACCTACTTTTTGGTCGACGTTCTCCGAAAACCCAAGGCGCCAAACTGACAAAGTTTGATGATTCTAAGCTAATACATACCTGAGATACTCAAAAGTAGGTCACCGTGACCTACCTACTTTTTGGTCAACATTCTCTGAAAACCTAAGATGCCTCAACTGACAAAGTTTGATGATTCTTAGCCAATAAATGCCTGAGATACTTAAATATAGCCATAAAATGTCAAAAGTAGGTCCCTGTGACCTACTTTTTGGTCGACAATCTCCGAAAACCCTAGATGCATTAACTGACAAAGTTTGATGATTTTAGGTCAATAAGTACCAGAGATACTTAATCATAGCCACAAAATGTCAAAAGTAGGTCACCATGTCTTACTTTTTGTTTGTCACTCTCCGAAATCCCAAGATGCATCAACTCACAAAATTTGATGATTCTAAGCCAATAAGTACCAGAGATACTTAAATAAAGCCATAAAATGTCAAAAAAATGTTACCTTGACCTACTTTTTGGTCGTCACTCTCCGAAAACCAAACATGCATCCACTTACAAAGTTTTATGATTCTAAGCCAATAAATACCTAAGATACTTAAATATAGCCATAAAATATCGAAAGTAGGTCATCGTGACCTACATTTGGTCGACATTTTTCAAAGACCCAAGATTCATCTACTGACCAAGTTTGATGATCGTAGGTCTGAAGGTAATCAAAATATGCATTTTAAACAATTTGAAAAGAAATGTGCGCAAAATTCAAAAAGTAGGTCACAGTGACCTTATTTTTTCATAAAATGTTTAAAGGTCCCAAGGTGCATCAAAGTACAAGAATTGATGATTCTAATGCCCTGTTCACACGGAGAGTTTAATTCGAATTAAATGTAAAGATACTGCGAATTTACTTCGCTTAGCGTTCACACGGTGAATTTAATGCGAATTAGTTTAATTGGAATTAGTTTACTGTGCATTAAATTACTTCGCATTAGCTCCGTGTGAAC
The DNA here is from genome assembly GCA_003671525.1 of Saccostrea glomerata. Classification (NCBI taxonomy): domain Eukaryota; kingdom Metazoa; phylum Mollusca; class Bivalvia; order Ostreida; family Ostreidae; genus Saccostrea; species Saccostrea glomerata. The sequence continues at coordinate 16,432 of PRKT01002308.1, read as the reverse complement.
GCTAAGCGAAGCTAATTCAAATTAAATTCTGACGCATGCGTAATGGCAAAATTTAGTCAAATACCACTTTCGATGGTCAGCTCTAGGCACTTGTGCTATTTTTGAGTGAAAATCCAAGGAAACTTTTGCTAATCATTAAAATTTGTGTACAGGAATGTGACAGTATGTCAAATGGATCTGCTTCTGCAGAAGGTGACGTGATTTGCAAATAATGTCATAATAGCCGTGCTGCCGCCGGGCTGCAGAAGTAAAATTTTAATTCGCATTAGTTAACTTCGCATTAGCTGTCGTGTGAATGCAATTTAATTCGCATTAGTTTGATTTGCATTAGTTTACTTCGCATTAATTTACTACGAATTAAACTATCCGTGTGAACAGGGCATAAACCTCCCAGTGTCTGAAATATTGGGATTTAATGTTTTTAAAAGGATAAGTCATAAAGTTCAAAAAGTAGGTCACGGTGACCCCCTTTTTAAGTTGACATTGTTTGAGGACCCAAGATGCATCAACTGACAAAGTTTGATGATCATAGGCCTTAAAGTGTCCAAAATATGCCTTCAAATCAATTTGAAAACAAATCCCCGCAAAATTTAAAAAGTAGGTCACCGTGACCTACATTTGAGTTAACATGATGTGAAGTTGTAAGATGCATCAACTTACAAGATTTGATGATCCTAGTCCTTATAGTAAGCAAAATATACATGTTTTTATTAATTGTAAATTTAGGTCAACTTTGAAGTGACGCCCCCCCCCTCCCCAGAAAGAATGAAGTTTTAAGCGTCCAAGTGCATTGCTCCTCATTTATGAATCTACATGGTACATGTATTTACCAGCTGTACTACCCTTTGAAACAGCCAAGTTAACTGTCCATACACAAGTGGATGCCAAAAATATTTTTTTGTATAACATAAAAAAATATAGCTGGTCGAAGAATCCAATCAGACCACATCGCCGTCCTCTTCTTGAAAGTTTACTTCGCCGATTAAAATCTTTCAAAACTTACTATTTCTAGAGTATGCAGTGTTGACATACATGAACATACAGAGTATCTATGTTTTCTTAAACATGTGAAAGCGACTGATATAAGTGAATATTTTCAAATAATATACTGACGATATAAACGTACTCGAGGCGGATCAATGAATATTCCTATTAGGGACTATATACCCACTGATAAAACTAATCAGTAGACATAAGTCTTTTAACCATACCCCCGCTCCGAAGGAAAAGGGGTATATTGTTTTACCCTTGTATGTTTTTCCGTCTTTCTAGCTTTGTATCTGTCCGTAACAAATTTTTTGGTCGTAGTTTTCTCAGCAAGTACGCAGCACTCATTACATATGCTTAAAATTTTAGCACATTCGTCACTGTGGCATGCCACATGGTGGTTTCATTTTTGTTCAAATCCGATGTCAACTTCCTGTTTTACCGTGCGTCTGTCCGTACCATACATACAAAAAACAAATTTTATCGCATTTTTCTAAGCAACTATTCATCGCAGATTCTTAAAATTTAGCACAATCTGTGTTGAGACATGTCATATAGTGGGATTTTTTTTGTATATGAATCTCATGTCAACTTCAAATTTTCCGTGCACCTGCCTGTAACTGAACGTGTTTAAATTGAACTAAATCCACATCAGAGTGGGTCATTTTTGGTGAGCATTGGCTCACAGACTTCTTGTTTGTTCTGCCTTTTTAAAAAATATATCAAACAAGTATTCAGTATACTTGCATAAAATTTTCCCGAATACCTTGTTTTATGTATACGTATATGTTTAGACACACGATCGAGCAAGTGCAACTCTTTTTTTTAACAATATCGGAAACGTTGACTTGATAATGAAACCATTCAAATTTAAATCAACCTCTTTTTCAACATGATATTGTCGTTCCTTTGTTCTCTTCCTTTTTATTTGTGTATGTGTATTTTTTTTTTATTGATGTGTAACATGTGTAAGGTGGGAAAATAATCAGGTTTTACGAATTCGAATTCAAATACAACAAGAAATACAACATGAGTCTACATGTAATGTAAGATTACATGTAAACTGCATGGAACAAAGCTATATTATATGAACAAAACTTCTTTTCTATACGGTTGTATGAGTATGTATAAACTCAAAAAGTATTTTGTAATTTTATACGTTCCTTCTGTCGATTTCTGCACAGGTTTTTATCAAATACTTACATAAAAAAAATCATTCGTCAAATTCGATAAATTCTGAGTCAAGGGTCCCATCTCACACAAGATTAAGTGACTTCCATTCCACATCACCACACCAGTGAATGGTGAACTTATTTAGTGTCAAAAGAAAAACCTTCTTAATTTGTCTGGATCCCAAGTTTCGTCCAGTAAATCAAACGACTCGGACATATTAAATTGAGGAAAAATAATATTATTTGCGAAATATATTAGCATGGAATAACAAAATTTATTATCTAATCATTTATTATCATACCATTAAAACTTTACGCGTAATCAGAGCAGAAAACGTCAAAAACGAAATGTGCGTTAAAGTGCGTGATTGCGGGGCAAAGGTATATGCGATAAAATGCGTGATTGCGGGGCAACGGTATATGCGTTAAAATGCGTGATTGCGGGGATGGGGGTTAAATATAGCCATCAAATGTCAAAAGAAGGTCACAGTTACCTACTTTTTGGTCGACGTTCTCCGAAAACCCAAGGCGCCAAACTGACAAAGTTTGATGATTCTAAGCTAATACGTACCTGAGATACTCAAAAGTAGGTCACCATGACCTACTTTTTGGTCAACATTCTCTGAAAACCCAAGATGCCTCAACTGACAAAGTTTGATGATTCGTAGCCAATAAATGCCTGAGATACTTAAATATAGCCATAAAATGTCAAAAGTAGGTCCCTGTGACCTACTTTTTGGTCGACAATCTCCGAAAAACCCTAGATGCATTAACTGACAAAGTTTGATGATTTTAGGTCAATAAGTACCAGAGATACTTAATCATAGCCACAAAATGTCAAAAGTAGGTCACCATGACTTACTTTTTGTTTGTCACTCTCCGAAAACCCAAGATGCATCAACTCACAAAATTTGATGATTCTAAGCCAATAAGTACCAGAGATACTTAAATAAAGCCATAAAATGTCAAAAGTATGTTACCTTGACCTACTTTTTGGTCGTCACTCTCCGAAAACCAAACATGCATCCACTTACAAAGTTTTATGATTCTAAGCCAATAAATACCTAAGATACTTAAATATAGCCATAAAATATCGAAAGTAGGTCATCGTGACCTACATTGGGTGACATTTTTCAAAGACCCAAGATTCATCTACTGACCAAGTTTGATGATCGTAGGTCTGAAGGTAATCAAAATATGCATTTTAAACAATTTGAAAAGAAATGTGCGCAAAATTCAAAAAGTAGGTCACAGTGACCTTATTTTTTCATAAAATGTTTAAAGGTCCAGAGGTGCATCAAAGTACAAGAATTGATGATTCTAATGCCCTGTTCACACGGAGAGTTTAATTCGAATTAAACGTAAAGATACTGCGAATTTACTTCGCTTAGCATTCACACGGTGAATTTAATGCGAATTAATTTAATTGGAATTAGTTTACTGTGCATTAAATTACTTCGCATTAGCTCCGTGTGAACGCTAAGCGAAGCTAATTCAAATTAAATTCTGACGCATGCGTAATGGCAAAATTTAGTCAAATACCACTTTCGATGGTCAGCTCTAGGCACTTGTGCTATTTTTGAGTGAAAATCCAAGGAAACTTTTGCTAATCATTAAAATTTGTGTACAGGAATGTGACAGTATGTCAAATGGATCTGCTTCTGCAGAAGGTGACGTGATTTGCAAATAATGTCATAATAGCCGTGCTGCCGCCGGGCTGCAGAAGTAAAATTTTAATTCGCATTAGTTCACTTCGCATTAGCTGTCGTGTGAATGCAATTTAATTCGCATTAGTTTGATTTGCATTAGTTTACTTCGCATTAATTTACTACGAATTAAACTATCCGTGTGAACAGGGCATAAACCTCCCAGTGTCTGAAATATTGGGATTTAATGTTTTTAAAAGGATAAGTCATAAAGTTCAAAAAGTAGGTCACGGTGACCCCCTTTTTAAGTTGACATTGTTTGAGGACCCAAGATGCATCAACTGACAAAGTTTGATGATCATAGGCCTTAAAGTGTCCAAAATATGCCTTCAAATCAATTTGAAAACAAATCCCCGCAAAATTTAAAAAGTAGGTCACCGTGACCTACATTTGAGTTAACATGATGTGAAGTTGTAAGATGCATCAACTTACAAGATTTGATGATCCTAGTCCTTATAGTAAGCAAAATATACA
>PRKT01002308.1:0-12064 GCA_003671525.1 Saccostrea glomerata | reverse complement strand
GTAAGATGCATCAACTTACAAGATTTGATGATCCTAGTCCTTATAGTAAGCAAAATATACATGTTTTTATTAATTGTAAATTTAGGTCAACTTTGAAGTGACCTTGAGACCACACCCTTTGCCCAAGGGTAATTCCCCGTGCAAATTTTAATCTTCAACATATCCTGATCCTTGTATGTAAGTTTGGTGAAAATCTGCCTAGTGGTTACGGAGAAGAAGATTTTTTAGCAACCAGTACTTTTGGTTTTGTTTTCCTGATTATCTCCCCTTATTTAAGGGTCCCAACCCTTACTTTAATATAAATGGTAGCCCTTGGGCCAAGGATACCCTGTGACAAATTTGGTACTCACAGTTGGCAAAGGGGTTCTTTAGTTATGGCCCATATTCTAAAAAGTTTACGCACACCGCACAATTTGGCCATAGCATTAGCTCTTTGAGCCTTTGGCTCAGAAGAGCTTACAAAAACAACACCCCCTTCTTTTGAATTGGTAAAAATTAGAAACATTTCCTAAACTTTGGAAAAATTATTTGTAGTAAATGAGAATCAAATCAAAGCTGAACATGACTCGTAAATAGGCATACGCCATTTTTGATAGCGTTATCTTCGATGCATCAATACTAGGGTATACTCGACACATTCGTCATACCTGACTGCTTTATTGTCACGGGTATCGGCATGGAATGGCGACTGGTGTTCGTGCTGGTTATCTTGCATTACCTTTGTTTTTATTTTATTTTGCAGTTACGTTTATCTGTGTTGTTTCTATACTGCACTGACCTATACAACTGAATTAACCCCCATCCCCGCAATCACGCATTTTAACGCATATACCGTTGCCCCGCAATCACGCATTTTAACGCATATACCTTTGCCCCGCAATCACGCACTTTAACGCATATTTCGTTTTTGACGTTTTCTGCTCTGATAACGCGTAAAGTTATGATGTTATGATAATAAATGATTAGATACTAAATTTTCTTATTCCATGCTAATGTATTTCATTTATTATATTATTTTTCCTCAATTTAATATGTCCGAGTCGTTCGATTTATTAAGAAGGTTTTTCTTTTGACACTTAATAAGCTCACCATTCACTGGTGTGGTGATGTGAAATGGAAGTCACTCAATCTTGTCTGAGATAGGACCCTTGATTCAAAATTTATCGAATTCGACGAATGATTTTTTTATGTAAGTGCTTGATAAAAACCTGTGCAGAAATCGACAGAAGGAAGGTATAAAATTACAAAAGAATTTTTTAAGTTTATACATTGTACTCATACAACCGTAGAGAAAAGAAGTTTTGTTCATAGAATATAGCTTTGTTCCAGTTTACATGTAATCTTATGTTACATGTAGTCTCATGTTGTCTTATTTCTTGTTCTATTTGAATTCAAATTCGTAAAACCTGATTATTTTCCCACCTTACACATGTTAAACAGCAATAAAAAAAAAATTCACACACACAAATAAAAAGGAACAGAATAAAGGAACAACAAAATCATGTTGAAAAAGTGGCTGATTTAAAATTTGAATGATTTCATTATCAAGTCAACGTTTCCGATATTGTTAAAAAAAAAAGTGTTGCACTTACTAGATCGTGTGTCTTGATTTCTAAACATATACATATACATGTATATATAAAACAAGGCATTCGAGAAAATGTTATGCAAGGATACTGAATACTTGTTTTTTTTTTTTTTTTTAAAAAGGCAGAACAAACAAGAAGCCAATGCTTACCAATAATGATCCACTCTAATGTGAATTTACACACATTCAGTTACAGGCACATGAACGGAAAAAATATGAAGTTGGCATTAGATTCATATACCAAAAAAATCCCACCATAGGACATGTCTAAACAAAGATTGTGCTAAAATTTAAAGAATCTGCGATGAATAGTTGCTTAGAAAAATGCGATAAAAATTTGTCGCATGTACATGTATATATATTGTATGTATGGTAAGGACAGACGCACGGTAAAACAGGAAGTTGACATCGGATTTGAACAATAATGAAACCACCATAAGGCATGCCACAATGACGAATGTGCTAAAATTTTAAGCATCTGTAATGAATGCTGCGTACATGCTGAGAAAACTGCAACCAAAACCTTTGTTACGGACAAATACACAGCTACACACAAAGGTAAAAACAGTATACCCCTTCTCCTTCGCAGCGGGGTATGGTTAAAAGACTTATATCTACTGATTAGTTTTATCAGTGAGTATATAGTCCCTAATAGGAATATTCCTTGATCCGCCTCGAGTACGTTTATATTGTCAGTATATTATTTGAAAATATTCCCTTATACCAGCTACTTTCACATGTTCAAAAAAATATACTCTGTAGGTTCATGTATGTCAACACTGCATACTCTAGAAATAATTGAAAAATCTTAATTGGCGAAGTAAACTTTCAAGAAGAGGACGGCAATGTGGTCTGATTGGATTCTTCCACTTACCAAATACTTTTGGCATCCACTTGTGTATGGACAGTTAACTTGTGACTGTTTCAAATGACAGTGCAACTGGTTAATACATGTAACATGTAGATACATAAATGAGGAGCAATGCATTTGGACGCTAAAAACTTCATTCTTTCGGGGGGAGGAGGTGTTGACCAACCGCGATCTAAATTATTCTCCGCATTTCATCTCCAGAATTATATTATTACATTCAGAATTTCCGGCATTTTTTTTCTTCGATCAATAGTTAGCTTGTTAAATAAAGGAACTGATTATAAATTATATATGCATTTCATTTTACCACAGGAATGCTCAGCATTTTTTTTGCGTTTTTTTTTTCTTTTGGGGGGGGGGATGCATCTTGTCTACCAAGTTTATGAATAATCGATCAATAAAAAAGAAATTCAGCCACACTTGAACTATATCATGTCAGTGATGTCCAACACACATGATACTGATCTCAAATTTAACGTCCATGTTTTTTTTAAGAAAACAAAGCTTTTGATGTCAATGATTTGCCGGTATTGTTCAAAGATAATAATTTCAATTTTCAATTAAGAAAGTCTTGGTCACAGTTTTATTTCCTGAAATTTACTCTTCCATAAATGTCGAAAAAAAAATATAAATTGTCCGTAAACTATGTAATGTCGGAAAAAAAGTAGAATATAAATAATATTTACTGGAAAAAAAGAATGCAATCAAATTATTGAGAAAATCTTTTTATTCTCCTGTCTAGTTTATATGAACATTTTTTCGGCCAGAATTGTATATCTTTTACAAACAAAATCAATTGTATATCTTTTACAGACACAATCAATTAATTTTTTTCTGTCGTTAACTTGTATTTTTAATACTATAGTAATATCATGGGATATCACAAAAGTATAAAGTGAAAAATTTGTATATCCACTACGCACTAACTCCTGATAGATCCTGAGTATTTTATTAATTTTTATTGTATACCATGTTATTAATTTGACTTTTTTCTGCAAGTTTGATTAAATTGATATAAATATGTCATTTTCTTAATTGAAGCGGACAGGTTTCCGTGTACGCTGCATGTTCATAATTAATTCATCGTGTCATAGAAATCTGAAATGGCAACCCTTGGAAAAAATGTGGAAATGCTTATTATATTTCTCAATAAATACAGCTAAAATTAATGCATTTTCATAAAAACATTTTTAAGAGTACTGTCTCATTTGCTTCACAAATAATCGGAATACTTATAGGAAAACATCGGGAAAATATCGAGTACTGATCTTTTCGCCCGAGGAGTTCTTGGACTCGTTTGCAAATTATTCTATTGATTTTAAAAATGTGTAAAAACTCCATTGCAAAGAAAAACTTCTTTTCGATGTTTTTCTTTTCTTTTTATTTATTTATTGCAAATTCACCTACAGCCCCATATCTCCTAAGTTTTTCTTTATTATTAAACGTGCTGATTTTTTAATAGACCACATGTACCTGTAGTTGTAAAGATTCTGCTCGCTATAGCCAAGGGGTTCCGATACGCTTCACATTTCCACCTAGAGTTTGGATCGGAAACCCTTGGCTAGCAAAGTTTAGATATATCTTGCTAATTTAAGACTGATTATTGTAATGCCGAGTCCTATGGCAGTATTTCATCCGTATATCGGCTAAAAAACTAATAAGAAGATGCGATTAGTTAAATTTTATTACATGTATTTTAAAATTTTAATGTTTTCCATCGACAATGCGCTATTGTATTGTTCAACAGAAATTTAGCGATATTCCAACAATATTTATTAATTAAAAAAAATCCTCTCGATCAAATAAATTAATTGAAATGTGCTACAAATCCTTTTTGAAATATATATTAAAAAATTTTCTCAAATGATAATCCTTTTCTTCTAGACCACATTTCTTTCTTTATTTATAATAATATAATTAAAAGATTCTGCAAGTTTCGATAAATGGTAATGCATGTGGCTGAAGAAATAAAAAAGGGGGGATGTATGTCATTTTAACACGAGCATAAAAATGACACCCTGAATGGAAATTCAAACTATTATTTTGAACGAAGTTTTCGTTTTAGATTTAAAATTCATAATAAATTACTTGCAAGCTATGATAATATATCAAGTCTGTAAAAGTCCACATAAAATAATTATTTAAACAAAATAAACAGGATTAAATCATCATCAAAATACTTGAATTCATTTTACAGATGATTTTATAAATATTAGGGCGATATATACGGCAATAGTTGCTAATTATACAATGTGTAACTGCATCCTCAAAAACACGTCTTTTCAGCACGTAATCGCAAGTGCGCTGCGGGGAAAAGGATAACGTCATCAAAAAGTAACAAATGTAATGCTACTATTACGTCACAGACGGCGTGATAGGCAAAGAGTTAATCGTCTCATTATGCACAATCTTAACCCGTCAATAGCTCTTTTGAAACTTTTATTTTGTTTTGTATGACAAAAAGCGGTTCTTATACAAAGAGAAACTGTGATTTCGCTCTCTGTCACAAAATAAACAAGGTATAGTGGTCAGTGAAAAAGACAATAAGTGTCATTACTGTGTACATGTACCCCGAGTCACTTGTAAACAATCAATGGCTTTGAAGTTCTTTCATAATCGTGTTAGGGTTTTGAAAACCAATTTTTTTTCAATCAAATCAAATTAAACTTGACAAATTAAAATTGTGCATAATCTGACGATTATTTTGATTTCCATCATGGACGTAAAATAATTGAAATTTGTTTTAATATGCTTAAAAAATACTTTGTAACATAGTTTAGGATAAAAATATTTATACAGAAAACCCTAAAAAATCTAATTTTGGGGGGATGTAAATAATTAATTATTTTGTTGTATTGTCAATAAAAAAATATAATTAAAGAGTTGGACATTTTTATGGAGATAAAAAATTATTTATGTTATTTATTTACCATGTATTTATTTTTCTAACAATTGCTTGATCCATAAAATACTTGGAATGGCTTTTTTGTACCTCTTGGAAAAAAAATTACACACACACCTACACAACAAGAGTAATGCTGCATTTAATAAAAAATAGTTTTTAAAATCAATTCAATGATTGATTTTAAATGTTTAGTGAATAAATAAATAAAACTGATTAAAATCACGTATTTAATCATTGTAAAAAGAACAATATACGAGGGCTGTTCGGAAATTATTGAGACAATTACATTTACTCCATAAAGGACGAAGATAATTTCATGAAAATTCATCAACATTTTATAAAGAACGAATTAAACAATTATGCAAAATTTCTAATTCCTATGATAATAAGAAAAGTTTCGGTGAAATGATAAATATGCATATGTCTGTTGACCCGGAGCAGCATCGCTACGTCATGTAACGTCACGTCGGCCGGAGATGGTTTCGCATGTAAAACGATCGCGAAGCTTTTAATACTTTTCCTTCTTTGTTATTACATATATATCTTTACAAAAGTCAAACAGTCTCTTTTCTCAACCTATTCTTTAAAAATGTATGGCATTGCTACCCCAGTGTTAAATTTTCATTTGTGGGAAAGGATGACTTAGAATCATGCAGTGCCTATTCATGCACCGCGGTCAACGATATAAATACCGTAACGATATTAATATCGTATGTAATAACTGATGGTTGTCTGGTGCTTTTGATTTTACCCTGGTTGAATTAATTGTAAAAAAAAATGTATAGCAATGGAAAAAAAACCCAACACATTATTTTTTCTCGTTGTTATTGTTTTAGCAGGTCGTCCTTTTGGAAAAGAGTTCTACATTGCGATACACACAATTTTAGGTATGCTGGCTGCTCCGCCCTTGACGTCAAAATCCATTTTTTCGTTCTTTGCAGATTTCTCTACCGCGCTTAATTTTTAAATTATCTCCGTATTTGTGATCAAAATTCTAACAAAGTTGCACAACATAAATTTGAAATAAAGCTGAAAAATTATACACATAAATTGAATTATTTTCGCTTTTATTATGGGCCCACGAAGAGTTAGAACGTTGGTGTTACATATTTTCAATAACAGTTTTCGTGACTGCTCCGGGTACCCCTACCATTGACACATTTATGTAGCATTGTACAGAAAATATTAAATATTTGTAAAATATTTTTTGCTTTTATTAATTTTAATTGTATGTCAAACGTATATGCAAAATTTCACCGAAAGACGTTCATTAGAAAGCAAAATACACACAATGTCTCAATAATTTCCGAACAACTCTCGTATTCTATTTATTTTTAAAGTTGACGATACAAACAAATTAATTTATTATTATCCCGAAAGTTGGATTTATTTGGCTTATTTAATGTAAACAAGTTTCCACTAAAATGTCTCTCAAAGTCTTTTTGAATCATATTTATACTACTTTTGATTATTTTACTTCCGTGTTGGATATCTAAATAATCGTCTCATTATGCACAAACTTAACCCGTCAATGGCTTTTTTGATACTTTTATTTTGTTTTGTTTTGAAAAAAATCGGTTCTCTCACAAAGAGAAAATGTTATTTCAAACAGCCTCAGAGTGGGTAGGGTCGCTCTCTGCCACAAAATAAACAAGGTATAGTGGTCAGTGAAAAAGACAATAGGTGTCATTACTGTGTACCCCGAGTCACTTGTAAACAATCAATGGCTTTGAAGTTCTTTCATAATAGTGTTAGGGATTTGAAAACCGATTTTTTTTCAAAGTAAAAATATAAAATTGCAATTGACAAATAAAAATTGTGCATAATCTGACGATTACTTTGATATCCATCATGGACGTAAAATAATTGAAATTTGTTTTAATATGCTTAAAGAATACTTTGTAACATAGTTTAGGATAAAAATATTTATACAGAAAACCCTTAAAAATCTAATTTTGGGGGATATAAATAATTGATTATTTTGTTGTATTGTCAATTTAAAAAATATAATTAAAGAGTTTGACATTTTTATGGTGATAAAGAAATTATTTATTTTATTTATTTACCATTTATTTATTTATTTTTCTAACACCTGTTTAATCCATAAAATACTAGGAATGGCTTTTTTGTACCTCTTGGAAAAAAATTACACACAAACCTACACAACAGAGTAATGCTGCATTTTAGGAAATTCTAATTTTTAAAATAAATTCAGTAATTTATTTTTAAATGGTTAGTGAATAAATAAATAAAACCGATTTAAAGCACGTATTTAATCATTGTAAAAAGAACAATACATTCATCTATTTATTTTTAAAGTTATCGATAAAAACTAATTAATTAACTATAATCCCAAAAGTTGGATTTATTTGGCTTATTTAATATAAACAAGTTACCACTAAAATGTCTCTCAAAGTCTTTTTGAATCATATTTATACTACTTTTAATTATTTTACTTCAGTGTTGGATATCAAAATAATCGTCTCATTATGCACAATCTTAACCCGTCAATGGTTTTTTGATACTTTTATTTTGTTTTGTTTTGAAAAAAATCGGTTCTCTCACAAAGAGAAAATGTTATTTCAAACAGCCTCAGAGTTGACAGGGTCGCTCTCTGCCACAAAATAAACAAGGTATAGTGGTCAGTGAAAAAGACAATAGGTGTCATTACTGTGTACCCCGAGTCACTTGTAAACAATCAATGGCTTTGAAGTTCTTTCATAATCGTGTTTTGAAAACCGTTTTTTTTTCAATCAAATCAAATTAAAAATATGAAATTGCACTTGACAAGTTAAAATTGTGCATAATCTGACGATTATTTTGATATCCATCATGGACGTTAAATTATTGAAATTTGTTTTAATATGCTTAAAAATACTTTGTAGCATATTTTAGGAGATATAATTTTTTATATAAAAATAAAACTAAAAAAATCAATGGGGGGAGGGGGGTATATAATTGATCACTTTGTTTGTCTTGTCAATTACAAAAATAAATAAATAAATTATTTATTTATTTATTTATTATTTATTTATTTATTGATTTTGTTTAATTGTGTATTTATAGATAAATTGATAAACAGAATAAATAAATAAGATAAATAATTAGTTCATTTATTAATTTTGTATTTTTAAAGGCATTTATTTTATTTAATTTTCACTTTCCTCCTCACCTTCTTTATTTTGTGCCGTGTCTACTATGCAGCTCTGCATTTGTCAAGAAATAGATTGATTTGTTTTAACAATGATTAATTTCATGCCATTAATTAATTATATTTATTTTTTCAAAGAAACTAGTATATCAATTTTATAAACTGAAATTTTCCAAAATGCAGCACCACCACGGTCGTGATTTTTTTTTACAGTTACATAGTCACTCCAATTATTTTATGGAATAAATAGGTGTTCTCAAAATAAATAAATTAATTAATTAACTAATAAACCAATTCAAAGAATAATTTAATAATTAATTTAAAAAATTGAGAGATATTTTTGAAGCAAAGATTTTTTGATTTTTCAGAGTTATAAAAGAACACAATAAGTTTACTAACAAATTAAAATAAAAATTACTATGTGTTCAAAAATTTCCTAGGTAAGTAGCTCTGTATACTAAATTGATAATCCCACATCTTAGGTAACCGTACAGTGCTCTGGGAGTGTGTAAACTTCTTCTTTTTGCTTCAATGAACATATACAGGGGCGAACAGGGGCAAATACTGGGGTTTACCGTAGTTGTCTGTAGGAAACAGTAACCATACAGTGACATACTGTAGGCGTATCGGGGCCTACTGTATGTAACTGTGGCATGCTGGGGATACATACAGTGGCATACAGAGATTTACTGTATATACAGAGCTAGCATACCGTAGCATGCTGTAGATATACCGTAGATTAATGTGAAAATGCTGTAGGATACAGAGAAAGACAGGGGATTTTCATACGGACAGGGGTTTTAAAAGCCAGTAGTGACGTCAATCAAACATTTTACTAGACAATCAGATTGTTCTGTATAATAAGTCAGAGAAACGTTTCGATCGGCCGCCATGTTGTCCCACAAACAAACCTTGGACAAGTTGTGGGAAGTTTAAGTTTTTATTAAAAATGGTATTGCGATGTGTGTTGGGAACTCGTAATGTTGACGAGAGATATCCTGAGAGGTTTTAAATAAATAATTATTAGAAACCGGGGGCAAGCCCCTGTGGCTATTAGCTAACTTTGTTCTCAGTGAACGAGTTTCTGCATGTTGACAAAAATGTTATATAAAAATGACGATCGAGACAAAATTATGAGTTGAAATAGATTTTGCATAAATGATATTGAAATAACTTAAAAAGTTAGTTCAAAGACTCGATATAAGATGCGTAAAAGTTTAATGAGGTTTGACCATTAAGTCACCATTAAGCTCAGCTTAAAGGTGGCTTAATGGTAGCTTAATGAAGTTTGGACATATAGCACCTGTAAGTTACAGCTTAATGGTGGTTTAAACGAATTAACTTCTTGAAGCCACCATTAAGTCACCATGAAGCTACCATTAAGCGATTGCTTCAAGGGGGTCTTATGTTTTGTGGTCCATTTACCCTGAGATAGAATTCATTTCCTCAGGATCATAATTTCACAAAATCGGGTAAATTCACAAAGAGAGAATATGCAGAATTGTTTAACGTATTTTATATTTTATCACAAGTTTAAATTTGCAGGCATACGTCTTTGTCTTAGAATGAAGCATAAATAAATCCCGCACCAAAAAAGTATATCTACAGCGTTTTATTTCTTTCAGATATTGTTTTATAATTTGAAACATCACCATAATTTGTTTTCCGTAACTCTGAATGCACTACATGGCAAGATTTGACTGTAGAATTTTACAGCTGCAAAAATACTTACCTAAGAGTGGTGCACTCTAGAATTAACGAGTTAAAGAATGAGATGAAGAATTCTGAGGTGGTAGGAAATCCACGAAATAGAAAAGTTATAGAAGACGAAGTGAGTGACGAAGAAAACAAAGAAGGGTCATGTCAGTAAGCGATCTTGAAAACATTAGAGGCAAAGTCGCTGAAGTTATAGATAGCATCACCTACCGTCAAGAGAAAGTTAGCAAACTTCATGTTACAAATATCAATTATTGGCTTGGGAGGCATGAGACCAATACTCCAAGTAAGTATAGCATATCCTCTGCAGATTAACGGGAAAAGATATAAATTAAGGAGAAAAAGGAATGATTGTGTTGGGTGACGTTTCCCTTGTAAGGAAATATGTGTAGAAAATTAACTGTTGTTTTGTGTTAAGTAGCAAAATTGGTGGATATCCAAAATATGATCCAAGACGAAAAATTGAGACGAAAGGGAAATCTTCTTCTCATAAAAGGTTCCTTAGGCCTCGATACTCTAACCTGAGCCTCTCTAGCTGAAATGACCAAACATTGCTCCAAAGGGGTATCAAATGGACGCCAAATTGAAAGGTCCGTATCTCTCTTACATTCCGAGCAATTTTCAAAGTCTTGATGTCATTGGAAAGCTCTTGGCAAATTCTGTCCACTATCCGGAGATAGTTGTTTAAGGTAAAAAACGGGAAAAATTGCGAGGGTTGAAAGATATCTGTGTAAGCTGCATGGGTACACCTAGGCAATATTTGCTCGAGAAAGCCTCACAAAATGGGTTAATCGTTCTGCATGTTACAGCATTCGATAGACCCTGTCAAGAGCTCTCTGACAAGCCCAAAAACTTGAATATCCGTGACAAAATAAAGATTTTCGTGAAAATATTGCTTGTTATTCGACTTTCAGCTCTCTAAAAGGACAACATCATGACACGAGCGTAAAGAGCTCTTCAAGACCTTTCCAACGACACCACGAACGTTGATATCGGAGCAGTCAATCGAAAGATATGAGCAAAAAACCCATGTAAGTGTTGGCAGGGGGTTAAAGTCAGGGATAAGTGTTAGGGTTAATGGGGGATAGGGCTAACGAGGGTTAGGGTTATTTGGGGTTAGGGTTAGTGGGGGTTAGAGTTAGTGTTAGGGTCAGTGTTAGGGTTAGGTGTTAGGGTTAGGTGTTAAGGTTAAAGCATAGTGTATAGGAATAAAAGCGAAAATGCCCACGGACTAAGTGCCCAAGTAGGTCATCGGAGATTAAAGGATTAGTGAATGTGAAAGTCAGGGTTAGGGTTAAGGTTAGGGATAGGGAAAGGGCTAAAACGAAGATGCCAAATCTAGGTCATGACCAATCTACCGGGACGAGGTCAAATGAAATGAAAGTGGAAAGTGAAAGTCACGGATAGATGCAAAAGTAAAAGAAAAACTGGAATTTTCCAAAGCTCATAACTTTCTTATTTATTATCGGATGGAGACGAGTTTAGCGTCGTTAGAAAGCTAAGAAAACGAACAAGACGATTCAGTCAGAGTCATAAAACCTAGGTGTCAGGAAAAGGGAGAAAAATGGCTTCTTTTTTTACACCGCAGATTGTTCTTAGAAATTGACAAATTGAACATTTTTGACCATTTTCAACCTCCCACATCTCAAAACTGGCATGTAATTGACACACCCCACTTATGTCTGTGAGACACCACAAAAAGGGAATCTGGGAAGCTGCAAAGAGTTGGCAAAACCGCGTTCTCCTTCTAAATATTTGAATGACTAAAGCTGAGGAAAATGTACAGAAGTCTTAAAAACTTAGAAACAGGGATTGGACAAGTAAAAGTGGTCA
>PRKT01002307.1:0-15225 GCA_003671525.1 Saccostrea glomerata | reverse complement strand
CCCCCCCCCCCTCTTTCAAAGACGATGCTACGTGCGCCTCCTTTGCATCAATTTTGTTTAAAAGTCTACTATTGTGGTTTCTTTCCTAAATATATATACTGCTCTGTGTGCGTAAGATACATATGTAGCCTTCAATATTGTCACTATTTTTCGTGTATTACATATAAAAGCTGTGTACATATCAAATGTTCAGGAAATGCCATAAATTAAGGAAGTGCAGCGAAATCTTTAAATGACAATATAATAAAAAATGATGATTTAACTACATACATATTCATTTTTAATTAAGCATTTTTTTAAGCTTGATGTTTTCGTTATTAAAGAACACTTGTCTATTCTCTGTCAAAATATCTATTTTTTAAGTTTTTATGCCGTAGGGCCATATAATAACACATATAAGGATATTAAAATCCGTTTCCTCCATGACTACCATAGTATATATTTTACTACAAAAAATTCAGTTTCACTCAGGTATGATAGATTTACACTTTGTGTTGGTGTTCAACTTAATATGCCCCTTATTTTCATTTAAAAGGTGTTGTATCTATCCACGGTTTTTCCAATTAATCATTATTTATAAATATATAACAAATAGTTTTCATTTCTTTGAATTACATATAAATTAAAAAAAAACAATCCATTTTTCAGAACTTCTTAAAAAATTCATAGAAACATTGTCCTGAAATTTTAAAATTTTGAAGAATGGCCTATATTGTTGAATTTTATTCCATAAACGTTTATGTGTTATTTTTATACAAAACGTCAACGTCATGGTGTTGAAGCATATAACGTCAACGTAATGACGTGACAGCATTGAGTAAGAAAACAATGCAAAATTGAAACGGCTGTAAAAAGAAAACCAGAAAAGATATTCTTACAAAATAAAATGTTTTACAGCATACAAATCTTCGAATATAATTTCAGGAAGTTTCACTTATTTTGATGGCTAGGCGGATTTTTGCACTTCGTGAACTTAGCTCTTTGATTGAAATCATATCAGGTGTAATTTACACTGTTTTTAAGAAACGTTTAACAGTAAAAAAAAAAAAAAAGCTCGGTACTCAAAGGTCACCTTATATTTTGAAAAATGAGTGAAAACGACAGCGTGTACGAAAGTCTTAACAATTTTATTAAAATGTCAGTAATTGTTCCTATCCACGTTTGTTTTATATTCAAACATATATTGGAACATGAATCTATTGCTTAAAATCATCAAAACAAAATTTACCATAAGATGTACTTGATAAAAACGGCGAAGGACTGACAAAAGCAAAGGTATGCAAAAGAACAAAGACAGATTTTTTGCAATTTTATTTAATATTAATGGTATTATTGTTCTAATTCGTATTCGGGAAGGCAGTTTAATATCTGGAGGAGTCTAGAAAGCAATTTTTTGCAAAAAAAATCGAAAGGTTTATAAGAGGAAGGACCCAGAATCAGGAATCCACTACAATGAATTTCTTCATGACAGCGTCCAAACCCTCATGCCCTGAAGAGTAAAGGGGTTTTTGGAATAAACAGAAAGATAATATTTTTTTCACATTAACAATATTTGCCAGATCTTTGACCTTTTGACTTGTTTCTAATTCCAAACTTGAAAAAAAAAACCTATCAGAAGGAAAACAGCAAGTCCAGGAAATCATTGGATCTGCCATTTTCCAGTATACTAAGGGTCATACCCAAAACTGAGTTCTAAAAACAAACAGAAATTGAATTGGATAATGAATGAATCAAAAGAGATTAATAAGTAAAATCATGAAGACTAAATCATTGAAAAGCGTCGTTTGCTTCTTTCTGAGCACCGAGGACATTATTTATTGAACAGCCCTCGTATATTTAACTTTTTGCACTAAGCTAACATATTCTGAAATTTGTTTACATCTATAACCTTTACTGATTGTGATTTGTCCATATTTGTTATTTTATTGAAGATATAACTAATATTTTCCAAGTCTATATATTTTCCAAAACTAAGGAGAAAAAAAGTCAAAGAATTGTCCACTTTTCGAAGCCTGTGGGATGATATTAAGTCTCCTCCAAAGAAAAAAAATGTGTGTATCATCTGCCCTTAAAACCCCTATTCAGAAATTAACCCCATGATACGAAAGTAACTCCAAAATGCTGAAAAATACCCCACAGTGTACCTCTCGTAAGAACAAACATAAAGACCGTTAGACAGACGGACGAACGAACAGATAGACAGAAAGACAAACGAACTCATAAGAAACCTACACCCCCTCCCATTTCACCTATAGGGACTGAAAGACTCTCTCGTTATCCTATTCAAAATAAATGAGAAAACTATATCTGTAAAATTTGAAATAACAACTTTTGAAATTTACTTGTATAAAATACCAGAATTATACTGATTACGAACGAAAAGTCATATCTTGGCTTGTATTTCATTAGAATCTCTATTCCTGAAAGTTTATAATTCGCCATTTTGAGGTTATTGTGGGCAGTGTCATCTAAAATTCCGAAAATGGTTTGTTACATGATGTCAATTTTCAAATTTTCTCTGGAATAACATCATTTTAGTTAACATTGTACTGTTCAAGCAAATTTCATTAGCATCCATTCAAGTAATCTTTGTGAACTCAAGTTAGCAACAATAAAGGATCAGGAAAAATAAATCTAAGAAACGTCATAAATCACTATATTGACTTCCTTGGAGACCGAAGACCTTAATATATTATGAAAATCACATGACAAAAACCGTTCTATCCAATCCCAATGGAAGGCGGAAGACAATTTTTATATAAAGCTTGTTTTACTTTTTTGTCGAGAGGCTTCGTTACTTTGTCCTTACTGTTTGATGTCCTATAGGGATAGTAAAGTTTGTTTTAAAATTAAGCTTGATAATATTAAAAATCACATTCTTTTTTCTTACTTTTTGTAATATGTATATAATGAATTGTTTCAATAATATATTTGTAATTAGCAACTAAATTTTCAGTGGAGCATGGTATACTTGTTATGTCAAATTTATATTTAACAGCAAAAACTATCAATTAATTTGTATTTTCTTCCACAAAAAGTTTTGAAAAGATTCTTTAAAAATGAATTTTATCTATCATGCTTGCTTTTACAAATCTTGAATTGAAATGAAATATTCAAAAGAAATATTCTCGGGCTTAAAAAACGTGCAAGACGTGGAAAATAAGATAATAGACAGACGAATGGATATGAACGCCGCATATTATACGAGTATGGCAAATTAAAGATAATTTTTTTATTAAAAAAATAAATAACTGTATTTACAAATTATTCGAAACTACAGAGTCTGGGGGGAAATTCTGACAGCTTTTCTTTTTTTTTTCCTTTTTTTAAGACTAATTTCAAAACGTTAAATAAAAATATGATTTCTCCTCCTAATCGACACCAGTTAAGCTTTGCACAATAGAGATCTATCTTTAACAGTGGCATATATTCCATTCTCCAAGTCCCCCGGTTGGCACATTTATTAAAAGTTGTCCGAAATATCTTACTTTTTCCTGGCCTTTTTACAATTTTAATATTTTACGTGCCAGGAAATAGTTCAGAATTAAAGTTTTTGTTTATTTATGGAAAAACTGTCTAGTTTATTTTTTATAATTTCATGATGTGATCAATCGAGTGGCTTGTACCAGAGGCGTTTATGCATAAAATTATCACGCAAGCCAATGGATTGATCATCGTCATGAAATTGAAAAATCTGACAGTTATTCCTTGTACTAGTATTCACATGAAGAAATGAAGTACATTAACTATTTGTAATTTTATCGAACAAAAACATTGGAAATGTAAATATCTATATTCATTCCTATTATTTAAAGATTTATTTCAAATTCATCATTAGCTGATAGGTTACAGAAGTATCCCAGAATGTCTATACCAGGTGGCGCTTCCCTCCTAGTCGTCTTCTTCACCGTCATGAAAGGTAAAACAAACATCTTACTTTGTTTTGTTTGTTTGTTTTGTTTTGTTTTTTTATTTTTTTATTTTATATTTTTGGTAATATTTTTTGTTCGACCTTTTCCAATGTGTGCAAAGTCAGAATAAAATGAGCTACATTCTGAATAACTATACATAAATGATTTGATTATTCGGTGTCTAATCCGGCACTTATGCAAATCCGCACACTGTGATTGGCGACTGTACTGAGTATATTTCTTTCCAATTTTACTGCCTGGATTATCTTTACATTCTGCAATCCGACACCTTGCTATTCTGACACAGATTGGACAGGTCTCATAGTTTTTAGAAAATGGTTGTTATTATCTTGCAAGGGGTAAACTTTTTTTAGCCTCAAGAACATAATCTGAGAAAAGACATAAACAAAACTTTTAAGTTATTTATCAAACCTAACTTTTTTTCCAGTGTAGTTGTATTGAAATTTTATACAAATGTGGAAGGTGTTAAATTCAGAAAAATAACACTACTCAAGATGACGAGAATTTTGTCTCAAATCTTTTTCTCAGCTTATTGTCTGGTCATAGCAAATGCAAGAATGAATTTCTAGCAATTAAATTTAAACTTAGATGTTATGAGTCCGCTATCCGCTAGCACTTCTCAAATATCTAACAAAATCCCAATCAGGGTCACATCGAAATTCAGAGCAACCTTTTCATTGGCCAATGAAATCGTTCTTTCCGAGTTCGGAAGTATTCTACAATAATTTAATTTCACTTGTATCAAGCAATTTCAGTGGCTGAATTATTCAGAGGAACATATAACATTTTGTATAACATAACTTGCCTACGTCACAATGAGTTACGTCAAAAACGTATTACTCCGCTTGACGTTACTTTTAAAATATTGCTCAATTTGAAGCCTTTTTCCTGAGGAAATATTGTCTCATTGTCTACACTGAAATTAAATTATAAGGAATGAAGCTAATTTCAACTTATGTTATCCGATATAACAAAACTTGGGGCAGTTTACGCTTTCTTATAAACCGCTTCGCGGTTTATAAAGCGTAAACTGCCCCAAGTTATATTATATCGGATAACATAAGTTGAAATTAGCTTCATTCCTTAATTATCTTTGTTTAATGTAAAAGCGGTATCGGATTCGGAACATCTTATTTTAATTAGATTGTAAATCATAGATCATAGTTTTTTTTTAAATACGTCAGAGAATATTGATTACATTCAATTAAATATTAGACGGCGACCTGGAAAATAGAACAAATAATTCAAAAATATGTTTCTGTCATTTTTTTACATGTATATCAAACATGCAAAAAAGATTAAAACATGTATAAGTTCATTTTTGAAAATAACAAGTTGTATTTAATCATTATAAGACGTTTATTATTAAAAATATCAATTTGTACTTGGTTATTTTATTCGTGAAGATCTGGATTTGTAATTATAGGTCATAGTGGTCTAAATATTATTGTCATTAATACAAACCCCGAGGATTGAGAGTAATCATTTTTGTTGACAATGTCATTTATTACCTAGTGATTGATGCTCAGGGTTGTCAAGGTGTGTCGACGTGTTTAACAAAGTACAGTTCAGCTTTAGCATCAGCAGGGCGAGACAAGGACAAAATATGCAAGCAAGTTCATTTTGTCTGATGGTTATCTACTTAATATTACAAAGAAAAGAAATTCCCAAGATATGGTTTTTGAATCATTGTCTGGTAGTAAGTTGCTGATATTGGTGAAATCGTTAAAATTATATAATGTGTAAACATGAAAACATTGATGTAACCATCAATTGTCGCCCGGGAAAAATATAAAGTAAATAATGGAAATGAGTCTTGATCATTAAACCGCTTCGATATGTGTGAAAAGGCATGCGTCTTATTGATCGAGACGGTAGTCAAGAATATTTTGACTTATAGTCGGAGAAATATCAAACAAAAACGATACCATTTTATTTTGACCTTCAATTCCTCGAGTAAATGCTGGCTGCATAAAATATAAATTGAAGTTAGATATATGCATCACCTATATTCAAAAAATGTATATAATTTTCAATTTTAGAATATAAAACACGAACTGTGCAGAGTACGTCTTTATGCTGGAAGTAAAATTTGATGTTCTAAAAAAAAGGGACCTGTCGTTTTTTCGATAGTAAACGATAAGCAACTTATATATTAAAAATGAAAAACATATTTTTAAGATTTACTTTATGGAAGTAAATAAATTATGCATCTCGTAATTTATAAAGGAAATAACATTCTGATTAACAATCTTTCCAATGTTTAGAAAACCTTTAATTTTGATTAACTACTCCCATCCCAATCCCCATACACCAACACTTAAACTTTTATGTATATAGCAGCTTTCAATAACTCTCAACGGAGATGGTTCTTGTATGAACGATTTCCCGTAGTGATATGAGTTAACGTAACTGGGGAGAGAAAATATTAACTTTTTAAAACAATAAATGACAGGAACCGCGACAAGGAAATACTGGAATGACAGTTAACCTTTTTTACAGGATATTTGGTGACCATGCATGTATTTTATTCTACACAACGCCCGTGTTTCGAAAGTAAAACCGTCAGCTTTGTTTTAAAGGACAACGTGTAAATTGTTCAACCATCATATTACCCTTTTAAACATGTGCTGTTAGAACTCTCAATCATAATCTGAGTTGTCTAAGAGATACTGCAAATTCATAATTGTTTAAAACGCATATTTTGGTTACCTTCAGATCTACGATCATCAAACTTGTTCAGTCAATGCATATTGGGTCTTTGAAAAATGTCGACCAAAATGTAGGACACGATGACCTACTTTCCACATTTTATGGCTATATTTAAGTATCTTAAGTATTTACTGGTTTAGAATCATCAAACTTTTTGAATGGATGCAACTTGGGTTTTCGGAGAGTGTCGACCAAAAAGTAGGTCATGGTGACCTACTTTTGACATTTTGTGGCTATAATTAAGTATCTATGGTACTTATTGACCTAAAATCATCAAACTTTGTCAGTTTAGGCATCTTGGGTTTTCAGATATTGTCGACCAAAAAGTAGGTCACAGTGATCTTCTTTTGACATTTTATGGCTATATTTAAGTATCTCAGGCACTTATTTGCTAAGAATCATCAAACTCTGTCAGTTGAGGCATTTTGGGTTTTCTGAGAATGTCGACCAAAACGTAGGTCACGGTGACCTACTTTTGAATTACTCAGGTACGTATTACCTTAGAATCATCAAACTTTGTCAGTTTAGGCACCTTGGTTTTTGGAGAACGTCAACCAAAAAGTAAGTCACTGACCTACTTTTGACATTTTATGGCTATATGTAATTATATCTGGTACTAATTGGCTCGTAATTATCAAACATAGTCAGTTGAGGCATCTTATGGTTTCATTGAATGTCCAACAAGAAGAAGGTCACGGTGACCTTCTTTTGAATTTCTCAGATACATGCTGGCTTAGAATCATCAAATTTTGTCAGTTTAGCAGCTTGGGTTTTGATTATGTCGACCAAAAAGTAGGTCACCGTGACCTACTTCTGACATTTGATGGCTATATTGAATTATCTCTGGTACTAATTGGCTTAGAATTGTCAAACTTTGTCAGATGATGCATCTTGGGTTTTCAGAGAATGCTGACCAAAAAATAGGTCATTATGACCTACTTTTAAATATCTCAGGTACCTATTTAATTAGAATCATCAGTCTTTGTCAATAAATGTTTCTTGAGTCCTCAGAAAATTTCAATCAAAAGGTAGGTCACTGTGACCTACTTATGGTATTTTATAACTATATCATAATATCTTCAGTCTTAACTGGCTAAATATTATCAAACTTTGTAAGTTGATGCATTTTAGGTCTTATGATACTAATAGAGTTGGAGGCTTCTAATAGAAGTGATATATTGTACAATTTATCAGAAGAGCGATTCAAGGCCCTTGGGCCTCTTGTTAATAGTTGATGCATCTTGGGTTTTTGAAAAAAACGTATACATATCATGGCTATATCTAAATATCATATTGGCTTAGAATCGTATCATCAAACTTTGAGTATTTTAGAAAATGTCGACCACTTAGTGAGTCATGGTGACCAACTATTGAATATTTATTGGCGTGGCATTGCCAAATTTTGACAGTTGAAGCATCTTGGGTTTTTGGAGAATCTCGTTCAGAAAATAGGTCATGGTGACCTTATTTTGAATATTTCAGGTACTTATTGGCTAGGGATCAAGTAATGGCCATATCTAACTATTTCAGGTACTTAGGCTTAGAATCGTCAAACTTTGTCAGTTGAGGCATCCTGTGTTTTCTGAGAAACTCTTTCAAAAAGTAGGTCAAGGTGACCTTCTTGTGAATATGTTAGGTACTTATTGGCTTAGAATCATTCAACTTTGCCATGAGTTGATCTTGGGTTTTCGGAGAACGCCGTCCAAAATGCAGATCAAAGTGACCTACTTGTGATACTTTATGGCTATATTTAAGTATTTTTGGTACTTATTGGCTTAAAATCTTCAAACTTTGTCAGTTGCAGCATCTTCGGTTTTCGAAGAATCTCGTCCAAAAAAAGTAGTTGTTGTGGGCTGAATTGATAATATAGTTTTTAACTGTGTTATTTCTTTGAAAAACTTTCTCAAATTTTAATTGCATAATTATGACGATAAGGGTATCCCTGCTTTGAAAATACGTCAAATTCATGGCCCTGTGTAATGGGTTCAGGTGAAAGGGAAGGTCTATTTTATACTTTGGTGAAAATGCATTATTTCTTTGATAATCTTCTCTGCATATCTCTACATAAGCATACCAGAGGTAAAAGATACAGAAAATGATTCAAAAGGGTGTTTTTACCAGATTTTTCAATGTTTAGACCATTTTATCAATTGATCTTGTTCTGGCCAGGTTTATACTTTTTGATTCGTCTTCTACTGAGGGGAAGTAAATCCCTTTGCCATTTACCTTTGATAATTGATCACTGTAAATAATGTACTTGAAAGATTAGTAGAAGAAAATTTTGTAAGAACACTTATTTTACAACACAAAAAGCACTTTTATAGTTTAATGATAGGTAGTCCTGTAAATTGTATCGATAGATAGATGAAACAGTTTATATTGTTATTAGTTTCATGATAATAATGAAAAATTGGAGAAAGTTAGCTACTACGAACAATTCTTGTGTTAATCCTAATTATATACTATTTTCCTTGCTTCTGGGCAACAAAACGTCATTTATCAGTTTTTGGACCCTCTTAAGTGTTTTGCTCATGTGACCGATAAGGCCCTTGTGCCTCTTATTCTATAAACAGAGATGAGTTTTCGATTCTACTTTCTCCGAGGCACCAATGAGGTGTATATTCTTCTCTATGTTGCTTATCTATTGAATCTATTGCCATGTTCCATTGAAATTACACATATTAATTAAAATATTAATTTTTTCAATTATACACACTAATTAAAAAGATTCTAATAATAAATTATACAATGCATTTTCAGAAATACGATACACGTGTACTAATTGCCAGCTGCCAATGTCTTTGAATTAAGGCAAGTCACCATTTTGACCCATGGGTTGGTTTCATCAAAGAAAAGGTAGATTTTAAAATGTCCAATAAACGAGTTAGGATTTTTATCATGAGAATGTAAAAAAAAAAATATCCAGAAACAACTGATAGTTTAGAAAGCACTCGACATACTCATAAAGCAGAAACTATTAGTGCGCAACTTTATTAGATAGCGTTTGGTATTGAACTTTAAAATGAATTTAATTAGAGAGTTTATATTTGAAACAAATACATATCAGCTAAATATTTAAAATATAGTGTTTTTCCTTCCTGAAATCTAAATATAACAAAACACAGTTTTGTGATTTTTTTCTCTTTACTTTTTTCTTTAAAGAAGTGCACCTTTTATGGATTGACATTCATAAATTGGAAAATTTCGAAATGTTTATCGTCCTATCAATAAATCATTCCCTTGAGTTGAAGTGTCCTGGTCTGAAATGATATAAATAGATAAGAACTATTAATCAAGCTGAAAAGTCAACTGAAACTGGACTAAACAGTTTACGTGTAGAAAACATCACAAGTGAAATCGGGTGCACAGATATGCAATCCATCAAAGTTCAAAGGTATTAAGTAGTCGGGAAAAAGTTATTCAAAATGCCGATAAGTATACAAAAATTTATACCTGGGCATGGTTGCAAGTTGCAAAAATCTGTTTGTACTTGATGACCAGGGCAGGGAAGACCTCCGTGAGATGGTGGTGGATTGTTACATTGGCGGATCCTGATACGTATTCCTCCGCCATATGACATGTCACAAGGACGGAAGTGACCCCAATGACCCCACATTCCATTTACTGTATTAAGACATATTAGCCCATTTAATGGCACACTGAAACTATCGTTAGTATATAAAAATTCATATACATACAAAAACCTAAATAAGCTAATTACGATAAATATCAATATGAAATCATAATAAGATCTGAATTAGATGAAGCATATATAAATTGAATGTAACCAAAGACGATGACTTCAAAATCTTCCAAATGTGCATATACTACTTCTGTATAATAGCATTAATTTGTAACAGACTTGGACACTCTCCGAAGTTGCAAGATCTGCTGTCTGTTGAATTTCCTTGACAACCTTGACCCCTGTATTGAGGCGCTGGATGGGTACAAGTGCGCGTTCTGTTTTGAACACCCCTTCCACAACTAGTGCTACATTGACCATACATTGACCAGGCTGACCAATGTCCATCAACTAAAAAATGATGCAGATTTCAGAATTATTTCTTGAAAAGACGACTTTTGGAAAATGTTTAAAAACACGTAGATATAGTTAATCCAGCATTAAAATTGTTTTTTATTGTATGCAAAGATTGAATAGAAAAACTTGAGTTACCAGGACAATGAATTGCATTACATCCCGTTGCTTCTATAGAATCACCAATGCAAGGCACGCCACCGTGTGCTGGGGTTGGAGAGTTGCATTTTCTGAATCTCAGTTTCAAACCACCATCACAAGATTTGTCACAGGCACTGTAGCCTCCCCAAGCACTCCAAGATCCATTGACCGATTTAAAGGAAACGTTGATAATTGTAAATCCTCTCAAAAGAAATCTTCTGAGGGTGAAGTGAAGTATCCCGTATATGGGTGATTTTTAAAGACCAAACACACATTAACTCACACGAGAAATACAAATAAATGATTGTATTTTGATAAACTTCCCTCTCGAGAATCTTTTCACTTATGTGGAGATGTCACCACTTGCATGCAGTGGAGAGCTGCAAAGAGCTATAGTTGCCTTGCCGACAACACGGCCTACTCAAGCATTTAAAGGAAATCAACTGTTGCTATTTATAGATCTATAGTGTACCTTTTCAATTCAAAATCAAACTTCATTATGTAATCATTTGTGGACCAGTGTTATATTTTTCAAAGTTGCAAGTTTGTTACATGACAATCATTTTACTTGTGCAATTCTCTTAAATATTCTAAACAATATTTTTTGAAAATTTTAAAAAATAAAACAAGCTAGAAGCCTAGCAGCTATGACTTAGGTGATTAGAATAATTTAAGATTAGACTGTTTTTCCCCGAGATACTTTCTAGTTGTGATGTTGTATTATATATCTCTTACATTATTTATGCATGTATAATAAAATGATAATAGAAATCAAAAGAAAATGCACAGAGAGAGAAAAAAAGCATATATAAGAAACACGTACTGCATACCGTTACGCCACGAAATCTTAGTAATCACACGGATAAGTTTAAGACAGATTGTTGAATCTTAAAATATGACAAGTAAAATTAAATACATATTTTCAACATTTCAATATGAATACCACCTTTAGCCAAAATTATCTAAATGGAATGAATTGCAGTCATATCCGAATAAAATTATTCAGAAGTTGTTTTTCTTGTTAAGGGTGGTCTTTTCCTACAGTTTGTCATTGTTTAGGGGGATACTTCAGTATATTTGCATATCCACTGCTCTCTCCCACTATGAACATGTATCCATCAACTGCGTTCATAGGACTATAGACGCAACTGCTTCTGCTATAAGTGCAAGTGCTGTAACTCACTCGTGTAGAACAAGCTCTACGACACCTATATACCGTGTTGAGAAGTATATATATGAAATGTTTCGTAAAAGGACTAAATATAAGTGTTTAATAATATTTTTTGGAAAAAAAGAATTCAGAACAATTTAAAATTTCTGTTTGATAACTTTAAAAATTCAATTTTGGTCAATGTCTTTAATTGTAATATAAAACTTTTTAAAAATTGAATAGAACTCCACATTTTCATTTTTTCGTATCATGCATACTTGTACAAAGAACGATAACTCTTCACACTTGGGTAATAACATTCATAAAGAGAAAAAAAATTAACTAGTAGATTTATATCTATTTCAAGAAAAAATAAATAGAAAAAGTACCCCAAAAAATCACAGAAAAGCATACTGGAGTAATAATCATTATAAAAGCATTCTCATTTTTATCATAGTGTTAAATTATTGATTTTTGTCAGAGGATTTCAATAACGTTGATCGATGACGTCACGACTGCATCAAAACAAAAATTAAGAGAATGTGATGACGGCGCTGCTTGTATCCAGATAACTGTTTTTGAGGGGGAAATACTTTATAAATTGTAATTTATTAGAGAAAAGGAGTATTGATCAGGTGTACTGATTTTAAAGCTGTATGGTTTTCTTTACTGAAGACAGAAGAAGCTGCGTCCTTATGTAAGTCAGGATTTCCTCTGATATTCTTGACAACATCAAAGAATGCAAATATAAGTAATAAACAACGATTACTTAGTGAACATGGCGTAAAGAATAGCAATAGCTCTGCTGGCATATTTTCCATGATGCGCTAGCGCGCATCATGGAATATGCCAGCAGAGCAATTGCTATTCATAACGCTATGTTCACTAAATAACGTTGTTTATTTCTTAAATATACTATATTCTCCATATAAACTGAAGGATTTTTATATCTATCATATGAGTGAATATCAATTTTTAAATATATATTATTTTGTGTGATTTGCTTAAAGACATGTATAAACTAAAATTGTATGACAAAATTGTGGTTAAACAATGTATTTAAAAATCACTACTATAGTAGGCGAAAGTGACTATCAAATGCGCTATGGCTCTTTTGTCCTATACTCGGCACTGGGGGCCATTGAGCAGGGAGGGATCTTTTTCCTGCCGGCACCTACTGCGACACGGGACCTCGGTTTATACGGTCTCGTCCGAAGGATGAAAATTAATTTTTAAGTCTTAGAATGCCTTAAGGTTTCGTCAAAGGTCAACATGTCTAAAAAAATATTTTTACAATAGCTCCAAAACTATGTGTGGTATGAAGTCAAAACGTTTACAATTTATAAATATATCATTGATAAATAGATAGAAAGTATCACTTGATAACAAATATTTTTTAAAAGATATTTTTTTAGAAAAATTATATCAGAAAATGTGCATATTTAAAGAAAAATGCACCTGCTTAATTCCGACTTTTTTTGTGAAAACCATCATTGCAGAAATAATATTTGATTATCATTGATGGGCAAGTTGGACGTGAATGGTCTCTGAAAGGCTGTTATTGAAAGCATGCCATGTATAAAGACAAGACCCCTATAGAATCCGCCATTTACAATGTACTTTCACTTTCAAGTCTTAACATTTGGACAAAATAAACAGGGAATACAACTTTCCAAAGAATATCCAAGTCCAACTTGCCCTTCATTGATAAACATATTTTGTTTCTGCAATAATGGTTTTCACTAAGAGTACGGAATTAATTAGGTGTATTTTTTTTTTAAATATGCATTTTTAAGAGGATTTTTTCTCAATTAATATTTTTTCCAAGTACTTTCTTATCAATTGATACTTCCTATCTGTTAATCAATGAAAACTTTATAAACTGTAAAAGTTTTAACTTTATCGCTAACATATTTTTTGGGCTATTGTAAAAATAAATTTTTGGACATATTTACCTTTGTCGAAACCTTAAGATAGTTTCTAAATACATGCCAAATTCCTTGTTGATATCTCAAATAAGAAAATAAGTTATGCCTTGAACTGATCTACAATTGTCGGGAGTGCAACACCTTTTGTGACATGAAGTATTGGACTAAAATTTTGGCACAATTTTATCAGTCCACTTGAGTTTGCACCTTATGAGTTTTTGTGTTTTATGGTTTTAATGAATTGGCTGGAACTTACAAAATAAGTAAATTTTGATGAAATTTTTGCTTAATTTTTTTTCATATTGAAACTTTCCAAAGAAGAATTGAAAAAAAAATCGTAAAATTACATCAAAATCCCAATTTATTGTCATTTATAAAGGAGAAGAAACTCAGTCATTGAAATATACACTAAATCTGTATTTGTAGTGTTTTTTAGTGTTTTTATTGCGTAACATATATACAGTTATGAGTAGATGAGATTTCAGTAGTTAAACTTTTATACTTGTAGTTAATTTTCTTATTATAGCAATAGGTAGCCTAATGGTATCCTAACAACATTGGGTGTCTTATAGGCCTAATCATGTTAGGTGGTAGGAGGCCCTATTACTTGGTGCCAAACACTTAACGGAGGCCTAATGGATGCCTAATGGGAGCCTAACAGAGGCCTAATGGGTGCCTAATAGAAGCCTAACGAGGCCTAACTGGTGCCTAATAGGAGCCTAACGGTATTGGGCTGTCAGCAAGTATATAAACAGGGTATGAGAATGCATTTTAGGGCACTTCTCCTTTATTTCTTGTACTAACTAGATGTCATGTTGATGTAAATTTCCAGAATACAATTAGTTCTACAAAAGCAAAGTGTTGTTCTCATTGATCTATAAAGATCTGTAATCCTACGCATGTATTGCGAGTAGCACAGGATCCACATTATTTTGTGAATGGCCTGAGGTTGCAGCAGAGTTTGACATAATCGCTAGCTATATTATCCTTAGTTGCGTTACAATTGGTGGCAGCGGTGGGATTCTGTGAAATTATTCAAGTGCTATATTGGATTAAGACAACACTGAACAGGATGGAAACACCAATAGTTGGAGAAGGATAACGCCGAAAAAGGTAAAACAAGATTTTGAAGATCATTTGAACGACTCTGGAATTGGGAATTCACCAGGGTTTGAGGGAGATGCGCTACCCACAAGTCCAGTACCTAATTATCAGGAGTGCAGGCCCACAAGTATCTCGCAGGGTTGCTCTCCTGTAAAATGCGAGTTTCCTATGAATGTCTACAGAGAGAAAAATGAGTATAAACCGAGCTTAAAGAGAGCCCTT
>PRKT01002306.1:0-26426 GCA_003671525.1 Saccostrea glomerata | reverse complement strand
GACATAGGATACTACTCGTAGTATATCATTTCTCTTTATTAGGTGAAAAATTGATTGCACTGTGACATAACATAGAAAGTACTTGTAATTGAATGGACACTTCTCACAAATGTTCAGTCGGAAGGTTGGACAATAGACCTTGATGTTTTCGGGAAATCCTTCTTTTCGGAAGGAAGTTCCTGGAAAATGTATTTGATTTTAATTACTAAAAATGTACATTTTGTTCAATCGCATATTCTGTTGTAATTTAGTAATATTACTTTGTGATAGGTTTCTCGTGATGTATGACGAAAATTGTTACGTATTTGACGTGTTTTATGCGATATATATAAAACACCGAAAAGGAAAATCACACAGAATCCAGGCCCGATGTTTTGTTTTTTGTTTTTTTAATTTCAATTTAAAAATTCAATTTGAAAAGTCTATAAGTTTTTTTTGGATATGTGTCTAACAGATAATATACGAATCATTCCAATCAACCTTTTTGTCACAAGCCTGCTTCAGTTAATTAGTGTGATTGAACTTCAGATATGCTTTTCCGCATCGAATCAGCTGGGAAATGTCACCACACGCAGGTGATAAGTGTATGTTTCTTGATAATAGAGGATGCTTGCGATAGAAATGTCGAAGTCATCATGCTAGAGCTCAATTTTGTTATTCATTAGTACTTTTCATATATCCATCAACGTATATCTAGCTGATTCCGCATTAGTGGATGTCGTCCATTATTGAATTGTTGATTTTTTAAAATATAATTTTGACATATTTTCTAGAGATTATATATTTACCTTAACAAAATTTAAAATCGGCTTATTGGAGTGCTATGAACTAATTGTATTTAAAGTTTCTCACTGTACTGGTTTTACTTAATTTGTATACTTTGATAGTTCACAAGTACTTTCAATATTTGGATGAGAGAAGAATACAGTTTTCCGATATGTTTAATACATGTACCATATATAAGATTAATAATGAAAATGTTTGCAACAAAATTAATAAAGGACTTACAAATATACGATGCGTTAAATTATTTTTTTTATGTGATTAGGTATCAATTTCTAAATAAAACTTAAGAGTAGGTTTTAAAAAACTTCATAAACAGTTTATTATATAGTTTAATTAAGATTTGAAAAATAAATACATTAATTAACTGTATAAAAAGTGATATATAATTTAGCTTTCTACAGCTGTATATTAACATGTTAATCCTAAATAATACACATGTACAAATTCCATATAGAAACACTCATAAAACTTTCAAATTCGAAATATTTTCATGATAAATCTCCCTATATTCGTCACTTCTTTCACTGTTACGTAAGAAAGTTGTGGTCAATTTGTTCATAAAGTGTGATAACCGGAACATCTGCCTGGGGTTGAGGCCTTCCTTTAAAACTAAGAACAAGCTGGAGAGCAATATCACCAGAAATATTCCAATGAACGAAGACCCCTTTCCAATTACGATCCATTTAACAAATTCGCCTTTCATCTGTGCCATTTCACTGTCAGTTTCGTTTGGAGTCAAATCTTTGAAAAAGGTATTAAAAACGCTTAGATACAAATTTGACAATATCGGCGTTTCTCAGATAAAAATACATTGTTTGCTTTTTTGAACATCAGATAAGGATTAGGGATAAGGGGATATAAAGATTTTATGTAGATGTATTGATAATTAATGTCCAATATGGAGATTGGACGAATGAGTAAGCATTTTTAGGCTTTGAGTTAAAGGGTTTTTTTTTCATTTACAAGTCTTGACAATATGTTTGATTGCATCTTCATATTATGCGAAAGTAATTTATCTCTTAAAAACAACAAATACATGTTTGTAAACAGAGCTTTAACAAAAACCCAAGGAAATTCTGGAGAGGTAGAATGAGGTGCCTTCGATGCATAAGCATCCCTATTGTCACACAAAATGTGGGCTCAAGATGACTGATAAAGAAGACTTAATATTCCAAATTCAAATTAATTAACAAAAAAGACTTAAGGATTGATTTATAACTTGTCACCAAATATATAGAAGTTGCCGGGTAATTCTTTATTAAACATTCTTTATTATTATTAGAAAAGTGCTAATTAATTCCATTCCAACCAAATAAAAGTTTCTTTTTCAATATAACCCCAATTTTGTTATAAACGTAGGTGGTGGCACCAAAACAACTATTGCTAAGAGGTCGAAGGCATAAAACTCAAAACATTGAATCAAACAGTATTTTAAAGCCGCTTAGTCATTGTTAGGAAGACATGGTTATTCTAACTTTAAAATTGTTCGTATAGGTAGGAAAATTAGAGTTTATCCGCAAAATCTTATATTCTTTCTTTTTATCAATAAATATTCGTTGAGCACTAATTTTTAAGGATTTTTCTTGTTCAGCAGATCCACGAATGCAAATGTTATTGAATTAAGACATATAATATCCATTTGTATAGGCAGTGCTTTTGTCAAAGAAACTATGTACTGTGAAATCACTCATTTTCGTTGGGGTTTAGGTTTCGTGGTTTTGGGGTTTAAAGAGACCCACGAATTCATGCCAACCACGAAATGTAAATTTTCATACGCACAACTGCTAAAAAGTTTTTTATCCACGACATCGAATCCCTATGAACCAACATTTAGTTTCTTAAACCACAAAAATTTGATCCCACGAAAATATGTGATTTTACACTTTCCACGAAAACGTCTTTTTGCGAATTCCACGAAAATAATGCTAACGAAAATTGATAAAAGCAAAGAATTATCTTCTGGCTGGTAATAAACAATTTTGTTATTTTGCACACTGCTAGTATCCCCCGCCTTGGAATGTTGAATTACTTGAGATTGAACATTTCCTATAAAGATTTTTTTTTTGCAAATTGGATAAGATACAAAGTTTCGCTGCTGAAAATATCATTTATCATTTTACTCCAGGTTTCAATATCCTTAATGTTGTTATACTTCTGTGTTTTTGTCAAATGCAATCTTAATATTTTTTTAAAAGCAGACATCAATTTAAATGAGCAAACGGACATTACATTTGTAGTAGAAAGTAAAAAAGAAGTAATTTTTAAAATTTCATGTTCTAAGGAATCATGCTTTACAAGACTTCACGTGTAAGAAGGTTATGGAGATAACGAACAGTATTCAATCTCAAAGTCCATAAAACAATACAAAATAAGAGCAGAGCAAACATGGACCCCCCCCCCCCCCCAAAAAAAAAAAGGTGGGATCAGGTGCCATGGAGGAGTGAGCATCCCCTGCTGACCGGTCACACCCACCGTGTGCTCCTTGTCATGATCAGGAAATAACGGAAAAAATCCGTCGTCAATTCAGTGTATAAATAATCGACTAACAATTGGTATGAAAAACGTCAGTCAGCAAATTTCTTTTTAGTGTAAAAGAATAATGCACTCATAATTTTAGTTTTCATCTACGTTTTTTTTTTTACGTTGAAAGGCTTTTTTTTTTTAAAATAAAAGAAATCTCCTAAGTACATGTACCTGATTCCACATCTAGAATGTTCAGGGTCTGTTTTTATAACAACTTATCAGAGCTGTAATCTTAAAGGAGTTGTTAGAGAACAAGGGCTGTCCGTATTTGCATACTTTTCAGTTAGTTTATTTTAAAAATGTTAGACTGGTTGTTTCATGCACTAAAAGAGACACCATCAAAGAAATTTGAATTAAAATATCTAAAATTCTTGTAAGCGTTGGTACCATTATTTTTGAAACATTTCTTTTAATTAGCAATTAGCACCAATCAGCATTTGAAGTATACCTTGACAGGATCCATTCTTAAAATTGCATATATTTCTGGAGCAATTACATTCATTCTGACAGCCTCTGCCAAAGGTTCCTGGTGGACATGTTTCATTGCATTCGATTCCCAGAAAACCTGCCTCACACTCTGTTCCATTGCAATTCATAGCATAAGGAAACTGTATCCACGTTAAGCATGTACATGTTCTAGTTTTTTTTTCAGTTTTAGCCAAAATTTTCTCTTTTTTAGCTTTCATTAACAAAGATGTTATGTAAAAGTCCTACTAAGAAAAATCTTACATATATTTTACTTGCTCTCAAAAACACTTGAAAAATAGCTTTAACGTTAGTATTTTTTTTCAGGCATAAAACTTAAATTTAAGATTTACCTTTACATGTCTGAGATCTATTGACAAAGTATTCCCCATCACAGCATTGGATATTCAATTCCTTCCTTTATACAGAAAAATAAGCTAATTCCTCATTACATGCTAATACTTAAAATGTAGACATTTAAATGAAAAGGTTTCTAATTAACAAAATTGCAAGAGAATAGATGAACCATATATTATAAAAATTTACCTTGTCGAGATACAATTGTTTCCGTAAATTTCACCAACAATCCCCATTAGATGAAAAAATAGAAATAAAACAGCCATCTATGTTTTTGTGAATTCATAAAATTTGCTCAATTGTATTCTTACTTCACTAGGCCCATGAGCTTCCTCTTTACAAAGATCAAATGACAGGCAATTCTCTTTCGTGTGAAAAAAGAGCGTTTTAACATTGAAGTTATACAAAAAATGATACAGTCACGTAACTTAAAAAAAAAACGATTTATCATATTCACGTTTAAATAGTTATATTTCCACCTGTGTTAGTGTTTCGATTGATTAAATTTGATTTATTGCAAGAAAATATTGAGAATAATCAATGTACAGAAAGTACTGAAGGATGAAAACATGTATATGCTCGATTTCTGTATCTAAATTTGCATTTTACAATATGCTGTATCGGATATAATTTAACGCATCAACAAACTTCTTTTGCTTGCTAAACATCTCCGCAAATTTTCGCCCTTCTTTTACTTAATGAATAAAATGTCTTTTTAGTCGCTCATATTGATCGTCCTGGGTAATTTTGTTTAACTCCGCTTCAAAAATTTTAAACTTATATTTAAAATTCATCACTGGCACATACAAGATTACAAAATAAAATCTGCACTACATGAAGGCTCTCAGGATTTCTAGGCAGTGAGTTTTCATTTTTGTACCCCCATCAACTACGACCCAGGATCTTAGCTTATACAGTATCATCCTAGCACCCAGTTTTCACGCCCATCAAATAAATTCGAACCGGAGATGTAAAGATAAACTCATTGTTTTTGTAAAAATGCTCTAACCACTACCAAACGTAGCTGCAATAATGTAGCCCTCTCCATTTTTTTTTTGGGGGGGGGGGGCTTAAACTCCTTAGGATCTCCGTAAAAGTGCAGAGCAGGAGCGATTCACTCCCGCACAGATTTCGGACCAAATTGTCAGTAAACAGCTATTTTATTTTATTCCATTTATATGTCTTACCTGGTCTTCCAAAATATAGTTATCCCAGACATAAAGCGATCCAAAAATATACAGAACAATCCATATATCTGTATTTTTCGGGTATGTCAACATCACAACTTAAATTTATCCGCCATGTTTACTGACCTTGACAGATTTTATTTTGGAACAGCCAATGAGATGAAGGATCTATAGCTTATTTTAAGCTTAAATATCGCTGTTTACGAAAAAATGACATATGGAATAAATTAAATTTTCAATGTTTAATGTTAATATTCATCACAATTATTTATAAACATCAACATGTGCTTTATTGAGATATTCTAAATTTCAAGCGCAAGTCTCAGTACGTCACGCGTGAACTGGCATGGCGGCTGAATTGATCGACTTCCAAACACACAGATTTATTTCACATGGTTTTCGCGTTTGTTTTACTAGCTACGATGTCGACAGTAAATAAAAATTTCGTCTTATTATAATTAAACAATTTATTCTGCTTGCAGTCGCCCGTATTTAAAAAAAAATATTTTTGCAGAAGAAAAAAAAATCGGAGAGCGCTACATGAATGCAGCTAAACAAACCCGACAGAAGATTAAGAAATGATGAATCACAGTGAATACATGTTTTTGAGAATAATAAATGTAACTATTAAATTTGAAAAAGCTGATACATCTGCGGGCTCTTTGCAGAGTAAAGTGTTAAGAAGGAATTAGTTTATGAGAAAACTCTTATCAAACAAAAAAAAATGTAAGATGGATACTGATAGATAGATAATTTGGTTTGTTAATTTCTAATGAACAGTGCATCTGCAATGATTTTAAAGATGCTATTGATTGTTCGTCAATTTGTTTATCAAAACTGTGCAGGTTAAAAAAATATCATCAGCCATAATCGAAACCATAATGCAGATGCTAAAAGAGAACTCGAGTTAAAGAACCCCTGTTGAAATTCAAGAAAAAACGCGGGTTTGTAAAGGAAGCATATAAATCATTCCTCGGGAAATTTAGACTTTTTAAAGAAAATTAAGTTTGATAATTTACTAAAACCACTGACAAACGTTAACATTTTTTTAACTATTCCATAGAGACAAAAGAGTGTCTAACGCAATGATGTGCGCTACCACGGCATCACGTGACTTATATTAATAGCTAAGTGTTCCATAATAAAAAAGCTAACAGAACAACAATACCCCGGAGTTTAATAACTTCTTTGAGTAAATGATATAATATTAAAACATCTTTTTTTTTTACCTAAAAAGTGCTGCTAGAATCCGACTGTCCTGTCAGTAAAATAATTATAACACACATAAGCACGAAACCCTATCCTACGTTTTGCATTTTACACATATGAGCCGATAATTTTCGTAAAACCATGCTTAACTCGGGATTCTAGCAGCACTTTCCAAGTATTTTAGAAGGCGAACTTTCCATCTGTACGAATCCCGTTTTGAAATATCCATCTTATTGTTGTTCTATAGCATTATTTTTGTCACGAATGACCGAGGAGAGGGTGAAGGGGATACGGATATAACTGACTGTCTTCGAAAGAGAATATAATTGATGAAAATAAATTAGAATACCTGTTTATTTAACTGAACTCCATATGAATTTCACATAATTTTCCCGAAATTTTGCTTTTAAACTCCATACGTACATTGTATCTTTGTACATGCCGTCTTTACCAAATTCTCTTTACAGGACATGATCAATTCCCAAGTTACTCGATGTACAAATATGACATCATCGTTGTTAGATTTTAATCAAATTGACAGCTGCAGCATAAAAAAATTAGAACATCTTATTTTTGTTAATGTTTACACGTTTAAAGCTATTTCCTTGAGTTAAATAAAATCTCTAAATACCGATATTACGAAAATCTGCATTCTAAAACTGTCGTCATCTCACCTACTATGACGTCCTAATGTTTCACTGACTTAGTCAAGGTACAATATGCTGTATGCTTCCTTATCACCTCTGCGAACATCTATTCAATAAAATTGTGATTTATTTTTACCTTTGATACATTTTGTAATTATGATATTTGATCATGTACTATGACAACGTATCTGATCGTATTTTTCCCATAATCTGATATCATGAATTATGGTTATTTCAAACTCTGCGTTCTTTGAACATTTAAATGATAGTACCATGGAAATAAAAATATGATAATGCACATGTACTGGATGTTTTAACCAACATAATTTGATTCAACGGAGTCCCTTTAAAATTAATAAGAATTCTTTTAAAAACCTATGCTGTTAGCATCACCT
Organism: Saccostrea glomerata; assembly: GCA_003671525.1. Classification (NCBI taxonomy): domain Eukaryota; kingdom Metazoa; phylum Mollusca; class Bivalvia; order Ostreida; family Ostreidae; genus Saccostrea; species Saccostrea glomerata. Next base: position 18,857 of record PRKT01002306.1, on the reverse strand, counting down.
TCAATATATGTTACATACTAAAACATAACAATGCTGACATACTAATAAATGGACCTCTGAGAAATATTAAATACAAGATTTTTCTTTGAGTACTAATTATTTCGGAGGAATGGAATATCTTATCTTAATAGTTATAAAAAATATATCAGCTTGATATTTTGAACTGAAAATTCGTTATAAAAGATGGATTTTCATTTTTTTTACCTCGACTAGACAGTAAATCAGTTTGCCATATATACATTAATTCGATCGTTATAGCAGAGTTTGACATAACCGTAATATGTTCCTAGTATTTATTAAGAATTTCGCCTGAAACTTTCAATTATTTCGTAATATCCTTCATTTACTTTATCCGTGTTTGCACTAAGCAATTTTAATGTAGTTATGATTTGCCATGCTACGTATGTCATACAGGTTAGTGAAAAAAAAATATCAATAATCTCATCAAAATAAATTATCTTTGCATTTAGAAAATTAACTTCTTTTTCAGTCATAAAAATTAAGAGCATGTCTACGAGAAAACCATGCAAAAGGTTGTTGCCGTTCAGGGGTTTTCTTCCTTGAGACAACTTGTGGGTCTCCCAATTCTGTATATTGGACAAAGAACTTAGAGTCAGGATTAAAGGGTATAAATTTTTTTAAAGCTTTTTGTATTTAATTTGCACGATCTCTTTGAATGATTATCCCTATTTCTTACTCCCGTAGAAATATTATTTCTCTCCCAAAATGGGAATTAAAATAGTCTCAAATGGGAGAATTCTGTTTTAGGGAAATGATTAATATAAATTTACAAAAGCATAAAATTATTTATCTTTTCCCAAAATATTGGGAGTTCTTTGCAATACAATTATATTATGATCAGATAGATTTATTTTACCTCCCACTAATTTTCTCCCACAGGCTAATTTAATATAAAAAGTAAAAAGTAATAATAAAATATGTTACAAAATTCATCAGCTCCCAAAAATTAATTAATAAATTATGTAATAATAATTACCCAACGACTTTCGCTCCCAGCCATGCTGACGATACGATGATAGCAGTCTTACTGGCAAACAGACTATTTGCTCTGGTTTATAATGACGTCGGGCTCGATTGTGATGACGTCACGGCAGAGTGAAAATACCCGCCATCTTTGTTAGAACAAAGAAGCCATGTTATGATGCCATGCCGATCAATCTGTCGAAAGGAAACACGCACCCTAGGGCTCGGATAATTACCAAGGGAAACATTCATAATACTTATCGATGATGAACTTTGTAAGCCTAAACGAAACAATCATAAACAGTGCAAGCGTGACTTGGGAATGTAAGATGTAGAGGAAATTCGGGTGTCACTAATTACCGACCCCGTACCAATTGTACACTTGGTAAATATACAATTGTTAATGGAATTAACATACAATTAACGGAAAATAATTTGTCGTTTTGTAGTCCAGTATATTGCAGGGAGTTTTTGTTTAACTTGTACTATGTATTTCCACAGAAAATGTTACTTATAGTAATGGGAATAATTACGGAACCGTAACACGGCACCCTCCCTTGTGAAGAACATTCGTCCTCGAATGGTTTTATACTTCAGTTTAGGGAATATTGAAAGGTAGGTACAAGTGTTGTTTCCCTAAATGTTTGGAACAAAAATGACTTACTACGATTAAATGTGAGTCAATAATTCATTTGGCATTAAATCAATAATATGGATATAAACTTATATAACATTTAGCAATCAACAAAGATACATTAAGTAATAAATAGTTAAATAAATTAACAACAGATTAATATTAACAACAATTTCTCTATAAATATATATTACAATAAGGTGCAATTATCACAGTCAATTCTAGCCATTCAAGTCCTCATTTCACTAACAAATGGTCCCATAATGAGGCTCTTTTCATCATCAATTGATTTCTTTTCTTGATCGCTGCGCAAAGGCCTTCCAGGCAGTAGTAACTCACTTCTACGTATATTTGTGTTAGAATTGCATTTTCCATGGGTATGATGTGCTCCACCTGGGAGGGATCACGCAAGAAATCCAAAACGAAATCGAAAAATCTAGGATTTCTGTCAATGAAGAAGACTGGGGCATGGTCCTTGGTATACGGCTTCACCGGGGAGTCTTTCAAGACAAGAGCGTCTAGGAGAGAGTCTGGATCGCTCCGAAGTGTAAGGTTGCTGGTCTCGAATTTTTTTCTCCAACGTTGAGAACCAGTCTCTCTTGTTGGGCAGTCTGAATCCCTTGTTGCACTGTTTGTAGCCTATCAGTTGGGTGGTACGCTGGTGCGTCCTTTACCTCGGGCATAGTATAAGTATCCGCATCACCCAGCGAAATGGCTTTCTCGGGCTGGTATGATCCGGATGACGACGATGATGAAGATGATGATGACGAGGATGACGACGTGGATGTAGTCGAACAGGATGACAATCCCGAGACATGACGAACCTTTGCTGGCAGTTGTTTTTGGGAAAGTGGAGCGGCATCCCCGGACGCAACTGGGGTAGGTTCTACTGAAGTCTTACTGATCTTGTCAGGAATTGGAGGCGTGGCTTTCGGGACTTCTGTCATAGTAGAGATGTTTGTAGTAGCTGGAACGGGACTAGGTCTCTGCGCTTCAGTGAGTCTGATGGGTGAGTTCTTTTCCGTGGTAGGTATGGGCCTAAGTTTCTGAGGCTGTTGAGTCACCTTTCTTGCTTTAGCATTGCTTGGGGTGTCAATCAATAGTGTTCGCTTCATTCCCTTGCCGCCGTTGTATATGTTGGGCTTCACATCCTTCATGTACGGAGCAACATGTTTTCCCCTTTCTTTCTGGAACTTCTCAAACTCTTTATTTTCTTTCTCTGTATATGTTCCAGTAGATTCCTTGATGATATGAAGTGTGTGGTTTGGACATGCGTGTTTATGTCTTTTCTGTTCAGAAGTATCTCGTAGATGTTGCACTTAAAGACGAACCCAGAATGACAGCTCGTCATGCCTCTCCACATGGACTAGATGAGTAAACTCCTTAATATCGCACAGAAGGCATCTGAAGCGTTGAATCTAATAAACGAAATTATGAAAATATTTAACATTATGGTAATTATCTATTTGTTTATTTTTACAAATATCCCATTTATATTTTGAAGGAGGGAGTCTGTGCATGAGATTTGAACCATGTGGGCTTCTTTGATCCCAGCTATGGTTTTAATCTATTGTGGTGGATAATATCCCCCTTATGCTTTGCATGTTTCCCTATTCTGTAAAGAATATCATTTATTCTTTGTAAAATAATGTGGGATCCCTTCCATTTAAGGGATAACTTTTTGTGGAGTCCCATATTTTGATTTGGGAAAAAGACCCATACAGCATCTCCTGGGTTATAGAGATTTTGGTGAATTTTTGCACTGTTATCCCGCAACATATTATCAAAAGATATGCTCAATTTATTTCGGGCAAAATCATGTATTTTGTTAAGCTTTTCTGATAGATTTTGGGCGTATTCAGAACTTAATTTTGATTCATATTTTTCAGGCCTACTCTGCCGAGTACTAAATCTACTGGGAGTGAGACTGATCGCCCAAATACCATTTCACAAGGGCTTACCCCCGTGGCCTCATGAGAAGATGATCGATATGCCAACATGAGTAAGGGTATTAGGTCATCCCAATCTTTTTGATTTTTACAAACAAATGCTGAAAGCATATTTTCAATTGTTCTATTTGCCCTTTCTATCATCCCATCAGACTGAGGTCTGTAGGGAGTTGTACGAGTTTTGTCTATACCCAGTATTTTACACATTTCTTGAAAAACATCAGATTCAAATGTTTGCCCTTGATCTGAATGAATTTGCATTGGCACTCCAAAAATGGAGACTACATAATTTATCAATTTCTGAGCTGCAGTAACTGATTTCTTATTTCTAATAGGGATGGCGTCAACCCATTTGGTGAAGTAATCTCCCACAACTAGAAGATAAGAATTTTTCCTGTGAATCATTGGTAAAGGACCTAATATATCCACTGCCCATCTTTCTATTGGAGCACCAACAAGGTATTTTTGTAATTGGGCCTTTGGGAATTTATTAGGAGATTTTCTAGCTGCACATTTATCACAGCTTTTACAAATTTGTTTTATATCTAGGGACATCTTGTGCCAGAAATATTTGTCTCCGGCCTTTGACAGAGTTTTATTGAACCCCAAGTGACCGCCCGTTATATTACAATGTATATCTTTCCATACTTTCCCAGTGATAGATTTTGGAAGAACAGTTTGAAATTTTGGTTGCACACTTTCCCATTCATGATATAATATATCATCTATATAATGGAGAGAAACAAACCTTGCCCAGTAATATTTGCATGTTTCACTCATATGGGATATGTCTTCCCAGAGGGGTTTTTGTTTAGCTTTGACCCATTTTATTACTTCCCTTATATCTCAGTCTTTACTTTTTAAAGCCTGTATACTGTTTTCTGGTTTGTCATTTTCTAGAAGTATTTTAGTTGCCCCCCTTTCTAACATATCATTTATTTATTTCTTGGCCTCCGCCATTTTAGCTAGGGGAATACGTCTAGAAGGTTGTTTAATCGGGAGTGCATTTCACGTATTTATCTTATGCTCTACTAAATCTGTTGAACCCATGTCAGGTGATGAAAGGAAGAAACTTGTTTAAAATTCCCTTAAAAGTTTTTCTAATCTCTGTTTTTCTTCAGAGCTAACACTTGTATGGACCATATCTAAAATCTGTTGTAAGTGATTTGGCATCTGGGAGTCATTCCCATTACAATGAGCCCTTATGTTTTTCACTACTTCCCTATTCTCAATATCTTTAACCCTTTCTATCGAGGCTACTACACTATCCTTATGTAACTTTACACTTTCGTCACCTAAATTCATATAACGTACTGGGACATTTTCCCCCATCTACTTCTACCAAAGTTTTTGAAATCAATAATTCTTGTTTTCCAATAAACTTTTCTGAGGGTTCCACTATGGCTGTACCCTGTTGAAAATTGGGACTTTCTATCCTAGCAGGGGCAATAAATTCACAGTTTGGGGGAATCACTTAATCATCTTGCAAAAGAACACCGCAACAATCAACTACACTTTTTTCATCACTAAAACAAGGGATTTCTTCTCCCTGAATTACAAATTTCATTTTCTTGAAACAAATCTCACATGAAAACTTTTTCATAAAATCTACACCCAAAATACATTTGTCTTGAATATTTGCAACAATAACTGAATGTGAAATTTCAATATTCCTAAGACTTAATTTTAGGAGACTCTTTCCCACAACTGGGATGTCTTCTCCCTTTGCTGATCTTAATTTCAAACTACAAGATTTTACACTTGACTTTTTCTACCAGTTGTATTTCTTCAAATAATTTGGGGCTAATAATAGTCACACTAGATCCGGTATCTATTAATATTGTTGTTTAAACATTTTCTATCTTCCCTGATATGTGGGAGAGTCATTTTACCTCCCACTTCTTTTCTCCCACAGTCTAATTCAACATAAAAAGTAAAAAGCAATAATAAAATATGTTACAAAATTCATCAGCTCCCAAAAATTAATTAATAAATAATGTAATAATAATTACCCAACGACTTTCGCTCCCAGCCATGCTGACGATACGATGATAGCAGTCTTACTGGCAAACAGACTATTTGCTCTGGTTTATAATGACGTCGGGCTCGATTGTGATGACGTCACGGCAGAGTGAAAATACCCGCCATCTTTGTTAGAACAAAGAAGCCATGTTATGATGCCATTCCGATCAATCTGTCGAAAGGAAACACGCAACCTAGGGCGCGGATAATTACCGAGGGAAACATTCATAATACTCGATGATGAACTTTGTAAGCCTAAACAAAACAATCATAAACAGTGCAAGCGTGACTTGGGAATGTAAGATGTCGGGGAAATTCGGGTGTCACTAATTACCGACCTCGTACCAATTGTACACTTGGTATATATATAATAGTTAATGGAATTAACATACAATTAACGGAACATAATTTGTCGTTTTATAGTCCAGTATATTGCAGGGAGTTTTTGTTTTACTTATACTATGTATTTCCACAGAAAATGTTACTTATAGTAACGGGAAGAATTACGGAACTGTAACAAGGTAATGGGAGCAAGGCTCTCTGATCAACTTCATGTTTTGTGTGTACATTTCTTCTGTAATATGAAATATTTTGCCACAATTTTTTTCTCATGTGGTCTCACTTAAGGGAGTAAATCGACATTGTTACTAAAAAAAGAATTCTTGATCCTTACACAGGTTGAAAACAGGAATTTATAGGATATTATATTAAAAAAAAATCAGCATTTTATCTTATAATGATATAAAATATCCAGATATAGTTGAAAGTAACAAGATACACTTGTTTCGAATTTTTTTTTTTTTTATTGGCTCTTACATTTTACAAATTAAGATAAAATACATACATGTAACATTGCAGTGAGAATATATAATCAATATTTCTAATAGGTATAGACTTTAGATTATCTAAAATAATAATTGAAAATGGTTTGGGCTCTAACTTATAAAAAGAAAAAAAAAATTAAACATAGATCAGTTTTCCAGTTTATCCAATAATTCTTGCCATTCAGTGTAAAAATCTTTTAATTTTCCCTTCGTACAATATAGAAATTTTTTAACATATAATTTTTCCTTTAAAATTTTTCTAAAAACCATAAAATTCAAGTTACATTCACAATTCTCTTGTGCATTTCTAACAACATAAACATAGTATTTTGCTAGCAATAAACAATAATTCAGAACTGTATTATAAGTATTTGTATAAATTCCAAATATCACATTTTGACATGAAATATCTTGGATTAAACATAAATTCAGACTATTCCACCAATTCAAAAATTCATTCCAAAATGCTTTAGTCCTTTCACAAAGATAAAACCTATGTTCTATTGTGTCAATTTCCTTACATGTTTTGCATGATGGTGATTCATTTATACCCATATTATATAATAATTTTCCATGTGCTATAAATCTATGAATTAATTTATAATTAAAAGATTGCAAATAAGTCTCATTATTACATAAAAAGGAAATGGAAAACATATTCTTCATGTCCGATTCTGTTATGCTAATATCAAATATATTTTCCCATTTTTTAATACAAGTTGGTTGCTCAATCAATTGTTCTGTTATGGTCCAGTAATAATCTTTACATTGTATTTTTGAAATTGGACATTTCTTATCATCTATAGAAAGTGTTAATGTATTTCTATTAAAATCAGGTTTTTGCTTTTCCCTTAAAAATTTTCTCCATTCGTATGGTATTGCCATTCTAATAGACATGTAGTCCAAAAAGGAAATGTTTATTCCATAAAGCTGGACTATTTCTTCATGACTTAAAAAATCTCTATTTTCACCAATAATGTCATTTACAAAAAGTATTCCACATTTATACCATTTTTTCCAGAAGATGGATGTTTTGTTGATCTTGATTTTATCATTAAACCATAAAGTTTCCTTAAATATTTTAGGTTTTACACAAACATTATCATAGGTTCTAAATTCCTTCCAACAATTTAAAATGTCTCTATAAAATTGTGGTATATATATGTGTAAAAAATCTATATAGCATCTTGATTGAAGTAAAGTTTGTAAATTTATATCTTCCAAATAAGCTTGAAAAATCATGAACCATTTTGGGTGGTGATTATCAGAACAATACATTCTTTTAATCCAATTTAGTCTCAGTGACTTAATCTGATTTTCAAAGTTTGGAACTTTAAGTCCACCCTTATTTATTTTTTGACATGCTACAGTTAATTTAACTTTTGGTTTGTCACTATTCCATATAAAAGTTGATATCATTTTATTTACTTCTTTTATAATCTCATTAGAAATTGGTAACACAGTAGCTTGATAAATAACTTTAGGAATTGCTAGTGTTTTTGTGATTAAAATCCTACCTATCAGAGTTAAATTCCTCATTTTCCAGAGGTTTAGAGTTGCTTTAATGTCATCTAATTTGGAATTGAAATTTTTTACTAAACAGTCATATTCCCCATGTACACTAAACCAAATTCCAAGTGTAAAGAATAAACCACTGGACCATTTTACAGGTAAGCTGCCTGGAGGATAATTCCTACAGCTACCAATCCATATGGCCTCTGTTTTATTAAGATTGATCTTTAAACCAGAGCAATATTTAAAATTTTGGATGATTCTCAATACTTCAAAGCCTGATTTTTCATCACTTAAGAAACAAGTAGTGTCATCTGCTAGCTGACTGATTTTGAATTCTGTTTCACCAATTCTTATACCATGAATGTTTTTATTTGATCTAATTGCAATAGCCAATAATTCAACGCAAAAGATAAATAAATAAGGTGATAAAGGACATCCTTGTCTAACATCTCGAGTTATCTTGAAAAAGGAGGAGGAATATCCATTATTAATTAAGCAACTTGTTATATGTCGAAAAAATTTTCATTATCACAAATTGTGCCCCCGTTTAAGTGCAAAAATGTCACAAATCTGGCATATTTCCAGATTTTTGAAAACTGGTGAAAATACTCACTTTTCAAAATCCTTTAACTCAGAAAGTGACTCTTAGAATCAACGCAATCATATACAAATTTTTAGACAACATGTCTTTCTATAAAATATAAAAAATTTGTCTTTTAGACTTTCAAATTGTTGGCTGTACTTTTTACTTAAAGTTAGACATTTTTTTTCAATTTTCAAATTATCTCATCCTTGAACTTTAGCAAATTTATATTTTTCAATTTAAGAAAATATCATCAAATGACTTGCGTAAGATTATTCACAAATTCTTCTGGCTATCTTTGAATAAAAAAACAAGAGCTTCTTCTCTTGAAGTAAAGTAAGAGAATAGGGAAAAATGCATGTAGCAAATCAACAGACAGACAAGGAATTCTTATACTATAGTACATGTATGACATACCATTTTCTCAGCAGTGGCAAGTAATTGATCATGCTCATGCAGCATCTGCATTGTCCCTCCTCTTCTAATCTCTGGATTCTGTCCACAAAACTACATTGGAAACCCTACGTAGTAATTCTTTATAGGTCCACTGCTGAAATTCCCATTGTAGAGCCCAGCCCTAACCAGGGAAATGAATATGAATAATCTGAAATTGCACGAGAATTATAAGAATGAAATGAAATAATGAAATGAATAATTTAGAATCTGCACTACCCCAGGATACTTCCATGTATCTTTCAGCTTTTCTGGTACAGTGGTTCTTGAGAAGAAGACATTTGAAGATTTTTTCCTATATATTTCTTTTTAAAACCTTGATTCCCCATTGTGGCCCCGCCCTACCTCCCGGGGTCATGACTTTAACAATTAAGAATATAAACTACCCAAGGATGCTTCCATATAAGTTTCAGCTTTTCTGGCCCAGTGGTTCTTGAAAAGAACATTTTTATAGATTTTTCCTAAATATTTCTATGTAAAACTTTGATTCCCCATTGTGGTCCCGCCCTATCCCCGGGGGTCATGGTTTTAACAATATAGAATTTGCACTACCTAAGGATGTTTCAACATAAGTTTCAGCTTTTCTGGCCCAGTGGTTCTTGAGAAGAAGATTTTTTAATGACCCCACCTATTTTTATATTCTTGATTATCTCCCCTTGTGAGGGGACTTGGCCTTTCATTTTCACAATTTAGATTTAGTTCACCCAAAGATGCATTGTACCAAGTTTGGTCAAAATTAGCCCAGTGGTTCTTGAGAAGAAATCAAAAATGTGAAAAGTTTATAGACGGACAGATAGACGGACGGACAGACAGACAGACAGACGGACGGACGGACGGACGGCGGACAAAATGTGATCAGAAAGCTCACTTGAGCCTTCGTCTCAGGTGAGCGAAAAAGTTATCTATCTAAAAATAATTAATACGATAAATATGTTAAACAATACATAATAAAACTTTTACATTGTCAAGGTACAATCGTGTTTTTTTATGAAACCATCAGAAATCCTGAAAAAGTTACACAAAAGAAAAAGAACAGCCATCTATGTCATTATGATTTATAGAATGAGTATTTGATATTTTTTTAACTTACAAGATCCATGTACTTGCTCATAAACAGAATCGAATTGAAAGTCAATTTTCTTTGTGAGTTATACGTAAACATCATAGCTTTACTTGAAAAATCAGAATAGATTTTAGGACAAAAATCTTACAATATTTTCATTCATTGAAGAGTAAAACCCCAATGAAAGCAATTTAAAGTAAGAATAAGAATAGATTAATCATATTCGTGAGTCTTTTTATCTGTTTTAGTTTTAAAACGTCTATTTTCTAGTGATATTCAAGCATTTATTTTATCATAAATACAAACAACACATCATGATACATGACGTATATGAGGGGGTATCAAACAGTTCGTGGACAGGCCACATAAAACTAAAACGCTTCAATGAATTTTAAAATATATAGAAAGCGTCATCTTTTCTATCTAAAAGAATTAACCACAAAATCATAAACTTTATCTTTTAATATATAAATTATGTTTTTATGAGCTATGGTATGTCCAGGCGGCGTAACCTCGAACAAGACTTTTTTTTCGATCAGAGTGTTACTGAGAAAAATCTCTTTTGTAATGAATTGTTGACATCCAAGAATCTCGTTAAATCAGGTATGTGATGGGACAGTATTGTTCAGTAAAATATACAATTTTTGCCACATTTTGTAAATTCTATAAAATTTTATCGTGAAGTATATATGGAGCGTCCAAACAGTACGGGGCTTAAAAATGACGTCCAAAAGGAGCCGGGGGTTCGTTTTTAAACAATCTTTCAAGTTTTGCCCCTGAAAAAAATGATATAGACCTAGAAAATGTTTAAATTGGCAACAGATAAATAAAATAAATACAAAGTAGCGATTCAGGGAGAAAAAGGGGTGTAGTCAATGTCCAATCATATTAAAGGTTTAAAAGCCCATCACATCAAAAAATGACGTTAAGAAGTCAAATGCCCATTAATCCAAATATTTTTTAAACCATGAAAATTTGACCTTTCCTAAATATGTGATTGTACAGTTTTACTTTGAATTGTCAATTTCAGTTTTTTCTAAAGCAATATACAATTATATTTAAATCTTTCCAGAATTTCTCTCTTCTACTTGACACATCCGAAAAAAAATTTAAAATTAGGAAATATGATAAGTTGATAAAAGAGGGATTCAAAATTAAACATTAACAATTTGCAAAATCCAAAGTCGATGCAAAAACCTTATCAGGAGAAACATTGCTTATGACAGGTCAACAGCAGATGCTTAATCCTTTTTACAGTATCTTACCTCTGATGCTTTAAAGGTAGTATGTGCCCTGATCCAATGTAATGTTAACTTTGTTCCATGTTCTATTAAATTTTTAAATTTCATTATTGTTAGTTATCTACTTCATAATATCAATTTATCAACCATCGTTCTTATGCATTACATTTTCAAACGTATGTTTAGAATAGGTGACAGGTAGAACTTTGAGTTTTATTTCATCCGTTATCGAAATCAGAGGCAAAATCGAGGACTATCTTGTCCTGAAGGATTAAATATTCCCGTAAAGACAGCCAAAGGCCTATTTATATTAGAGTATTTTTAAATAAGACATTCAATTTCTTTTAAGGTTATCCATATACACTGTATATAAGAGATATATCCCTGACGTTTTCTGCGTTTTGAATTGCCGAAAAACGTAACGTCACACGTAAATGACGTTACAATGGTTGTGACGTTATAAAAAATTGCGGGTTTATGTTGTATCAATGACGTAAATCGCACCTGCGTTATAAACAGAGGTAAATTCTGTTTCAGCGCATGATTCGAGACAAAGTATTTTTTTTATTTAAAGAAAGAGACATTTAAAAAAAATTGTGTTGGCTGAAGATAACGTCATCTCCAACACGTACACGTCGATTCCTTATTTTCAAAATTGATTTACGCACTGATTGATAATTGGTTAATTTACTGTGAAGGATAGGTAATGGAAAATGGATGTATTAAAGTAATCAAAATTATTTCCGAATATGAACTGGTAAACTTTCCGTTTTGCATACTGGTATGTATTTAGAATGTACGGAAGTTAAATACTTATAAACCAGCTAGTCTGAAACTCTACACTGATAAGAAGACCGTTAAATATAGAGGTTAACAGCTTAATTAGAAAATAAAGAAAATTAAAAACCTAAAACAAATCGCATGTATTACTCCTAAACATGTGTTTTTTTTTCATTAGAAATTTCAATAAAATTGGGTCATTTATTTTCCATTAACATTCTGGAAGAAAAATGGTCATATCAAACTGATCATGATTACCCTTTTCACTGTAATACATTGAATTCATGTGTTTTGTTAAAAGAAATTATGAAATATTGAAAGTTATACTGGTATGTAATAAATAAAGTCAATACGGAACAAATATAAAAGAAATATTGATTAAAATTAAAATTTCGGAATACAATTAAAGCAAAAACAAACATTTAAACTTATTAGCTTTGGTTATCTTTTCAATATCTATTCAATATGTTTAATTATCTGGTGCTTTTAGTTGAGTAGCAGCATTAAAATCAGCATTTAGGAAATTTACAAAAAATACATCGAACACAAGAAACAAAACGAAACAGGAAATAAATCTTAATTTGTTCATATGCAACAAAATAAAATAAATAAACTTGACAATATAAAATCACGGAATTAAACAATAAGTCAATCAATCTAAATGCCTGAAGAGTTAGTGGTAATCTGAAAACTCGGAACGTTTTCTCAAGGTTTGGCTTGCACGTACTTGTTATTATGACGTCATGTACGCAAAATGACGTTGATTCTAACCGTTGCTGCTAAATGGACAAGTATTTCCTCAATAAACTGAATTTATAATAGTATGAAAATATACATTTGAAATGAAATCGTGTTCATTGAGCATATTCAATAGTAATAATACCGGTACTATAAACTACAACTCATTTATTTCGAAAATTCATGGCATCATCGCTGGTATGAAACTACTTAGTTTATCCATATATTTGCCTGAAATTTTCATGATATTCTACAAATAACCATAAAAACTTTAATGTTATGCAATAAAAAGATGTAAAAGTTCAATAATTATTTACGTTGAATATAAGTAAAAGAAATACAAAGTCACAATTCATTTCAATAAAATCGACCCAAAATCGGCCACGTGGCCGATCTACGCAACTGCATGTGTGATCGGCGCAAAATCGGCCCCGTGGCACAGAAGTGGTTAAGAGGACGACTATTTGATTCTGAAGGGGGTGGGCTGGCAGATTTTGGAAATAAATAATCTGTCGCTGAAAATGTTGAAAATAAATAATCTGTCCACCACTACAGAGAAAATAAATAATCTGACCTTGACTTCTGATAATTAAATATTGTAAAAATACCTTTTTTATTTACATGTAATTTAATCTCAAAAGTGTTCAACTCAAAATTTTTTTTGGCTCGCTTCGATCCCCATATTAGAACCAAATAGTATTTAAAATCAGATTACCAGACTGGATACTTAAGTCAGTTTATCAACATGACAATGTGCACTTAGTAGGTGTGACGAATAACTTTAAATATAAACCAATTCTTACACAACACAAAAGATAAATTTTCTTGTCGAATAATCATATACTTTCCAGATAAATTAATACAAAATATAAACTGGCGGATTTAAGGGGGACATACATGTGTACGACCACAGGCCCTCCCTTTAAATTTCAAAGTATGATACGAATAATAAAAATAATGCCACACTTTGGGACAATACCAACATTTTTGTGCCTAGTTTTACTCTTAAAATACACAAAAACCCAAGAGCTTCAGGGGGCTTCTCCCCCTGGGCCCTTTTCCTTCAAAGTATGATATGACTTAATAATGTCATACTTTGGTACACATCTAACCAATTCTTACAAAAGTTTTACTCTTATACATATTGAAAAACCCAAGAGCTTCAGGTGGCTTTGCTCCCTGAACTTACTTCATGCAAAGTACGGTATGATCAGTATTAATTATGTCATACTTTGGTTCATAAAAAATAATACCACTTTAGGCCTAATAGTGCCTGGTTTTACTCATAAATTACAAGAAACCCCAAGAGCTTCGGGGGGAGGGGGATGGGTGGGTGTATTTCCTTGGCCTCCACCAGGGCTTCGCCCAGGATCCACTGGGGCCCTTGCGGCGGCCCTAGACCCCTTGCCTAAACAAAGTTATACCTGTCCCCTCCCCAAGTCCTGTGTCCGAATATGGTATATAAATGATTAGTCTTTTAGAATCAATTGATCAAGGTACGGTAAGACATAGAAGAAAATAAATAAGCTGTCCTTGATAATCTTGAAAATAAATATTCTGTCCTCGACAGGCATGAAAATAAATAATCCGTCTCAAAAAAATTTGCCAGCCCCCTCCCCCCTCAGGACCAAATGGTCGTCCCCTAAACAAGAACTATATGTACTGTGAGATGAGCTCACTAAATAATACCCGCCGTCTCCCGTATGAGTATAATGGAAGTGTCCATGTTTTGTTGTCGGAAACCAAAAATATGTGTCAGATCAAAAAGGTAAAATAGGAGCTCCAGGTCACACTGGCAATATATGCTAAAGATTCTTTGAACATTTCATCAAATTTCATTAAGTGGTATGAGAGGAGTTGGGGATAAGAGATCGGTTCCCCAAAGCGTAACAGACAGATGGACAGACGGACCAACATACAGCTATACAGACAGACAGACGGATATACTGATTACTATATACCCTGATTACTACAGTGTATATACCCTTCCGCTTTTCAAGTGGGGGTTATAAAAAGAGGAGGGTGTAGTAAATATTTATTTACACTGAATTAACACAAGTGTTTTGTTTCTAAAATTTTTAATGCAAGCCTCCATTTTTAAACAATTTTGACCGATATTTTATCGGCAATATTTTTTTTTCATAACAAAGGAGGTAACTGCGAGTACAATTACATATACGATCACCACGGAAATGAAAATGACTATCATGCTTTCCCCCTTCTTTTGTTCTGTCCTGAAAAAAAAATAATTTGTGTAAGGAAAACCATGTATAAGTTGATGAAGAAAATAAAAAGTATATATATTGCTTTCGATGCCGATGGAATTTCCTCGGCGCTGCCCTACACTACACGGTCATTTAGAAGTGAGATACAGTTATTTGGACATATGTTATCTTGGCGCTTAAAGTGTAATATAAACCTCAGAAAAATATACCAAGCCAGGTGAATTTTAAGAGGAAGATCAAAATGACAAAAAATTAGCATTATCACATAGGCTGATTTTTACCATTTAGCTTTTCCTAATAAATTTCATCTGGCTTGGTATATTTTTCTTAAGTTTATATTACACTTTTAGCACCAAGTTAACATATTCTGAAAATTATTTTCACCTGTAAACCTCTACTGAATGTGATTTATCTATATTTGTATTTTCATTGAAATATCACTAATATTTTCAAGTCTTTATCATATTCCAGTTCTTAGGGGAAAAAAATTCTAAGAACCATCCACATTTCTAAACTTGTAACATGATATTAATTGTTTTTCAAAGAAAAAAATTGTTTGTATCATCTGTCCTTAACTTTGAAGAAACATTCTCTTTAGAGTACAAGAGGTCCAATGCTGATATTAAAAGTTTAAGTGACCCTTCAAAAATTTAAAGAAAAGGTATTTTTTCCTCCAAAGCAAATCCGACCTTATAAAAAAAAATAATTGTACATCATTTTCTAATATACCTTTTTGGTGTAAAGGATGTTCCATTGATGAACAATGGATGCAATAGATTTTTTAAAGATATAGCTCTTCTTATTGATGTATTGATTAATGGCGGCAACAATAAACCTGATGATGATGATGATAACGTTGTGGTAGATAATTGCTTAACATAGCCAGAACATTCTGCATCTGAAGAGAAATAAACACAATTAATAAATCTTATTCTATATTATATCAGACAGCGAACAACAGAATGTTCAGTCAAATTTATGTCTTTACGTTTTGCGGAAGTTTGGGGATTGAACTGCAGTTTTGCGTACTAAAAATATTAGATTGAAGTATTAAAGAGTCCCCCTCCCTTCAAGCAATTAGTCACGGTATATAATTTTACTCGCTTCTTAAAAAGTACATGTGGGAAAAAAAACTGTCAACAATGAGTGATATTTGTATGAAAAATAATAAGCTGTCGCATGTTTTCATTATATTTTGCGAAAAAAAAAAATGGAGAACTCTATCTATTCAATTGAGAGCTTACATTTTAGAATTATTTTTCCGCTGCTTTTCAAAAACTTAAACCTTGCTCATGACTTTTGAATGAGAAGACATGTGGCTTTCATATTAAACCTGTGTGCTGCTTTTGACAAGTCCTTAAATATTTCTAAATATGTCAAAAGTTTTGATATTGTGACCTTATCCTTGAAGTTTGACCTTATTTTCAAAAAAAAGTTTTTTTTCTTATAACTTTTGATCAAGAAGAGATACTAGTAGGGCTTTCATATTTTAACATTTGCATTTTCTGTAATAAGATATTTCCTAGCATGCTACGATTTTTGACCCCTTGTCCTCAACGATAGACATAAATTTAAAAGAAAAATCAACTTCAGTGGTAAATCCTGAATGACTATAAAAGGGGGTTTGGATTTAACACAATATGTCATAACAAAATGACATTTTACCTTCAAAGACATCAGAAGCGGGGACTCAATTCTCTGAATTTGCTTGTGTTGTTTAATGCAATAAAGGCACGTGCAACAGTTGATTACTAAATGCGGTGTAACTTAAGTTCCATAAATAGTTGAAGATTGAAATTTAAAAACATGTTCTTAATATACTGCTACCGTTAACGGTAGCTCAGTCGGTAGAGCGCTCGCTCGTGACCGGGAGGTCGTGAGTTCGACCTAAGACGACGAAAAATGGGTAGCAACTGTTCCTTCGCCATGCGCTCGGCACTTTGAAGTGAAAGTTGCGGGTCCTTCGGATGAGACCTTAAAAACCGAGGCCCCGTGTCAGCGGCAGGCGCTGGCACGATTAAGATCCCTCACTGCTCGGAGTAAAGGTTAGATTTTGAAGCTCTTCACCGGCATACGGTGACGTCTCCAAAGGAGTGAAAAATTCTCGAAAGGGACGTTAAACAATATACAACCAATCAATCAATCTTAATGTACTATGAAGGTCAAGGTCATATCATGAGGCAAAAAGGTCAAATATGTACTCGTATATCAAAGTAACTGTTCAATTTTCCTTATTTTGACATATATTATTTTGGGGCCCACTGCAATCATTCTGTTGAAAAAAATGATATATTTTTTTTTTAAAAAACTTTCCATGAAGCATATTAAGGTAAGTCACTCGTCAGCTTTTTAGAAAAGTTCACGCAGAAACGTTTCCTTCAAAACTACTTATTAAAATTGAATTTTTATAACATATTCAAATTCAAGAATGTAATTTTTTTAACATTCAATGAAAAAACTGCTAAAAAATCTACAAAGAAGCAAGATTTATGAGGGACTATTTCTTTTGGTGGAAGGATATTTAGCAGAAAATTCTGCAAATCTGCACATTTATAAAATTTAATGTAATGGAAGTTTAGCCTCGCATACTTTTACTCGGAGAATATTTTCCGTTTTGATATTGCTAAAAATATTTAATATAGGTCTTAATTTATATTTCTAGACTAAATTTTACACCTTCCCTCAACAAACTTTTCCAAAAAATGAAAATATATTAAAGAGGTCAAGGTCAAATTTACACCATTTTTTTGCCTGAAAATCACAGATTTTGACAAATATTTCAAAATTAACATCACTGACCCCACCTTTTTCTTTCATTATTTTAAACTACTCGATACTTGTGACTGATCAGTTCTCAAGTCGTAAAAAGTTTGATATAAGAAATGTTTTTATTGCCTATTAAGTTTTTTAATACCCCAAATATGTAATTTTTTAGTGCAGAAAGGTCACACAATAATTTACGCGCATTAATTTGCAAGACCTGTTTAATGATAAATATTATTCAAACTATTCTATGTAAAATAAGATTATATTTATTGCCATGCTTACATCTAATCAAATATAATAAGGGTTAAAGTAATTAACCAAAGAGATGAAATTTAAGTGCAAAAAGGTCAACTTAAATGTACCGTAGATCAGTAGGATGCACACTGACCCCCTATTTTCTTTGCGATTTTGAGTTACACTTTATGAGTACTTATCCAAAATATACTTCTCAAAAAATCCTTGATATAACAAATTTCAGGAGTGACTTACCTTAACATGACAATTTTTGATTCCGACGCTATGTATGTTCTATTCTTTCATATTGTTTTACTTAAATTTACTAGTATCGATATAACTTACATTGTACTGAATTTAAGTAATAAAAAAGTTATTATTATCAATAGCATCAAACATGTTTTAACTAAATTAATTGAAAAAACTGTATAGAAAAATAAAGCTCATTCCTTTGTCGAATGCCCAATTTCACAATTTTCTTACAAGCGTTTGATAGATCATATTTCAAGCTATATGGGCAGAAAATGTGTGGCTGAATTCCTTTAATATTATATATATTTAGAAATTTTGTATCCTATATCAAAATAACAAAGTTGAAGGAAAATGGAATTTTGGAAAAATTATTTTTCTCTATTTTAGCTCGAAATACTTACATTTGTAAGATTCTTCTGATGGATAAGAGTTAGGACAAGGCTGTCTAAATTTGCTGCAGTCAGAAAGCTGCTTCTGATGCTTTTGTATCCTTCATCATAATTAGCACACTTCCTTCCTGAAAAACAATTGTTTTGGAAAAAAAAATTATTATTTTTTTTTTGACACAGCAACCTTTAAAAGGTTTTCTTGTTG
>PRKT01002305.1:0-26456 GCA_003671525.1 Saccostrea glomerata | reverse complement strand
ATGGAAGAGGCAGTTACCCTTTTTTAACTAACTGAAAATTTTTGTTCCAAATTAAAGAATCCCTGTAGCAAGTTTGTAAAAAATCTTCCGAGTGGTTCTTGGGAAGTCAGACAGACATTTGAAAGATTTTAAAAGTTTTTTTTCATTGAAATGCAAAACTGTTGAATTTTCCCGAATTCTTTTCAAACTTATGTGTTTTATCAAATGATGAAAAAAGAAATAACTGGTGATTAAACAATGAAAATCTAAAGCTAATGAGGAATACTTTATGTTTACTTATTATTAAGCGCAGGCTATGATGCCCTAATTCATGACTACCTCTACATGCAAGAATGTGTTTATAAAGTTTTGATTAAGCGAAAAACTCAATATCCAGTAATTGCACTTAATTATAAAAACGTCAACTTATGTACACGACAAATTATCATTACACAGTCCGAGGGCTAAATATGGCTATCTGATTATATACTCTATCGCTTTTATCATGATGTGTAAAATAAATAAACATTTTTGACAACAAATCAAGGTTAGTTATTACATACATAACTGAATAGTCATAATAGCAAATCCATGTTCAGAAGATGACAGAAATATTTTTATCAGATATAACAGAACTTTATCTTTATCTTTTATTGTTTTTAAATAAAGCAAAATCTAATGGTTACATACCAGAGTTATCAGACTTCCTTTTGTTAAGGTCAAAGGATGACTGTGAAACATTATCAGCGAGTAATTATATTCTGCTCTACTCAGGGGAAATTGAATTGGATGCATGACAGACAGAACTATTGTATGGGGAAGAATAAATTAAGAAAACTCATTTTCAAGAATTAAAACAGGTAAATATTAGTTTAATTGGTTTTCATCTGATGTGATGGTTTTTTTCAGTCAGCATTGCATTAAAATTTGAATTTTTAAGAATGCAATTGAAAATTAACGAGATAGGGGTCCTGTGAACCAACTACCGGTATTTTCCACCTCATCTTTTCTTTGCATTGTCCCCGGCGTCTGATTTTCGCGACTATAGAAACATTCTCTACAAATATGAAGCAAAATAAATTACAAATCAAACATGTAAAGGATTAAAAAAGATCATTTCTTTCTTCCCTACTCATAATTGCATAATTTTATATAGAAATGGTAAACTATAATTGGAATCTAGCAGGGAAAAATATATATTTCAAGGAAGTTTTTGTTAGACATATCTCCGTTTTGCAACTCTGCAACTTAATTAACAGAAGAACAATGATTTTTATTACAATGTAACTTAAAATTTAAACAATCAAGGACTTTACAAAATAACGTGAATTGATTGCATCGCTCAATGATATAGTCTTTCTGAATCATAATGACATGGAGGATGTGGAGATGACGAACAGTATTCAAGATCAAAAGTTCATAAGACAATACAAAAATAGGAGCACAGCAAACACAGACCTCCAAAACATCAGGGATTGGATCAACTACCATCGACAAGTAAGCATTCACTGCCGTCTTGGCACACCTGCCGTGTACTCCTTGTTTTTGTCAATTCTGTATATAAATGATGGAATAAGAATTAGTATAGAAAGCGTCAGTCAGCATTTGACTCAATGATAAATTGTATTTGCTATTAAAAGTCATTGTACCGACCATAGAAGTTACAAATTTTCATATCTTATTTTATTTTGTCAGACTTAAAATTACAGCAAACTGCAGCAAGAACCTATAATGAGCTTCCAAGGATTCAATGTCCAGTATAATGTTCTGAATTTAAGGTTGACACAGAATTCTACTGTAACACGTGTAAACAAGACCTGTGTCTACAGTGTAAAAAGAAACATGTCTAGATACCATATACCATGATGTGATAATTTACCGGGAGAAATTATGGAATGTTCTGTCACTTATGTGAACTTCCAGTCTGTTTACAATGTAAGGAACACAGAAATCAGGATGTACTGGATATAAGAGTAGCGTATAAAACAAGCAGACAACAAGATAAAGAAATCATTCAAAACATCAGAAGTGAGATTCTTTTTAACAGATATTGTCTTCTGAAATGAAAACTTATCACACAGAAATCTCCAACAATCACACAAAGATGTCAATAATGTTAAAATGTGATGTTAAAATCAGACGCAAAACCCTTTTGTAGAGACTAAAACAACAGAAGAGAAAAATAGACAGACACCTTGCTAGCATAGAGATATTTGAAGACAGGAATGAACAGTCAGCAAACAGACCGCTAAAATTGCCCCTATTCTTCAAGAAAATCCTTGTGTTCCCAAGATAAAAGACACCCTAAATCTCGCACAATAAGCCCTGCAATATTTGACTGAGTGATTCAACATTAAGGATGTGATAATGTGTTTGAGTAATATCCAAGTAATAGAGACAAGAAAAGACAAGTAAGAAATGAGTGTTTGCTAAAACTGATGTCATCACCCGTGTTTAAAATATGCTTAGTATCGCAGAATTCAATAAAAGAATTTGAAAAGCTACAATGATATCAACTTTTTGTCATTTAACGCATTGCACGCAAACGCACGTGCATGCATATTCAAGGTGACCATCGCATGTTGTCTAAATCATTAACATATCTTTTTATTTAAAAAATCAATAAAAAGTCATTAAAATATAAATTTTACCGTTTTTCAAATATATTGTTCATTTTACGCATTGCGTGTGCGCAAGTGCATGCAAGCACGCCCTTGCATTCAATTTTGATGGTAGTATCGTGTAGGAATCCATAATACATATTCATATTGTTAACTTCATCCTGTTTTGTTGAGAAACAAAAAAGATATAGGCATGTAAAGTTTCAGCCAATCAGATTGCAGCACACAAGGATTTACGTGCTTCCATGATAATTCCTATATATGATGCTGTAGATCCTCATAATGTGTGACTAAGTTCAAAATTCCAAAGGATTATGACGTAAAACAAGAAATATATTGAGACTTTAGTTTCAGCCAATCAGAGCAAAGCGCACGTGCATGCGCGTAAGATCTTATAATTTTGACCACGTCATTTTGTCTTTACTACTTATATATTCATACATTGTGACTTTCAAAAAATTCCATCAAGTAATAGGAAAATTACAGCTTCATCCATTATATTGGTAATTTCACATGTTGCACGTGCGCGCTCTTGCCAGCACACGCGCATGTACGTGCTTTGATGAAAATTATTATATGTCATGGTGTAGATTTTCATAATGTGTGACTAAGTTCAAAATTTCAAAGGATAATGACGTAAAAGAAGAAAGATATTGAGACTTTAATTTCAGCCAATCAGAGCGAAGTGCACGTGCATGCGCGTGAGATCTTGCTATTTTAACCATATCATCACGTCTATACTACTTATATATACTTATATTATGAGTATCAAAGCATATAATCAAAAAATAGAAAAGTTACGGCTATATCTATTATTTTCGTCATTTAACGTGTTGCACGTGCGCACCTTTGCAAGCACGTGCACGCAAACTAACCTTCGTTCCGCAAATCTACATAACATGCCTACTGACCCTAAAAAGGTTTCAACTTAGTCGGACGTGTAGTTAACAAGATCACTCGCGGAAAAGATTTTCCCAGGAACAAGAAAAATAACAAGTACTAATTGTAACGGGAACCGTTACAGATGTTCCCCAAACGCTCCCCAACTCCCTTAAGGTGCCATATTCCCTGTAAGCCTTATTAAATAAGACAACCTCTGTGCATTTATGACTTTGACACCGTTTTCCGAGAAGGATTGAATTATATTCAAATTTTAGCATTGCATGCCTGCGCACATGAATGCATGTGCGCAATGATCACATCATCTTGTCTACACTGTCTATATATTTAAATATATTATATATTAAAGCATTTTGTTCAAAAGTATTAAAAATCACTCATCAAAGTGTATTTCTAATTTCACTCGTTCCAAATGCATGCACGTGCGTGTACGTGCATGATGACCATACCTTCTTGTAGGAGGCCCTTATATCTATCTATGTTCTAAATTCCTATCCTGTTTCGTTGAAAACCGAGGGAGTTACAGCCATTTCAAGTTTCAGCCAATTAGATTGCACCACACGTGCATCCGCGTGATTTCATGAAAATTCAAGGTCAAGGGTAAAAAGATCTGCTCCAGTATGTTACATATCTTTGCATTTAGAAGTTCTTAATTCTGCATGAACATCAATAGACTTAATTATACTGTCTTATAACACATTGTGTGTGCGCGCATGTGCATACATCCTTGCATTTACTTTTGATGGTAGAATAATGTAGGCATTCATTATATCTATTAATATTAGAAATTTCACCCTATATTATTGAGAACTTTGAAAGTTTTAGGCATTTAAACTTTTAGCCAATCAGATTGCAGCACACGTGCATGTGCGTGCGTTCATGATTATTCTTATATATCATGCTGTAGGTCTTCATAATGTATGACTATGTTCAAAATTTCAAAGGAATTTGTCGGAAAACAAAAAAGATATAAAGACTTTAGTTTCAGCCAATCGGAACGAAGCGCACGTGCATGCGCGTGAGATCTTGCTATTTTGACCATGTCATCATGTCTATACTACTTATATATCCTTATATTTTGAGTTTCAAAGCATTTCATCAAAAATTTGAAAGTTTACGGCTATATCTATCATATTGGTCATTTCACGCGTTACACGTGTGAGCACATGCACGCACGTGCGCGCAAAATGACCTTCGTTCCGCACATCTACATAACATACCTAGTGACCCTAAAAAGGTTTCACCTAGATCGGATGAGTAGTTTACGAGAACACTCGCGGACAAAAAAAGTACCGGGGAAGAAAATTCAGAAAAAAGTAAAAACAATATGTTCCCCAACTTCGTTTGGGGAACATTATAATAATAAGAAACAGAGTAAAAACAATATGTTCCCCAACTTCGTTTGGGGAACATAATTATATTGGAAATATTTCCTGTTGACATCAAGCTTGGTCTGGATCAGTGATTATACGAATATCACATTGAGAGATACAGAAAGTGTCATTCTAAATTTTCTGGCTGATATAAAACAGTGAAATTATGCGGTACACACAGTAAATATCACAGGTGATCTCATTTATATAGATAAGGATCATGACATTGATAAACTATCTAGAGATAACAAAAATATTTCTATGCTGATAAAGGGAAAACACCATTGCAACCGAACTGTGTCTACAGCTCCCCCTCCATTGGAAACCTGCTGGTCGGGATGTGTAATACTGATAAAAAGACGGCTAAGATAAATAGATATTGCAATACAGGACATGACATCACTTACAGAAAATGCAACACAATAACAAATGTCCAAATCTATACAGTAGACCTCTGTTCATCACAGAGAACTGCAATGGAGATGTTATTGTGTCTGATGTAGACCATGGAGTAGTGGTGACCAAGGGTGGTGGGGAATATCGCTTCTTCTACATCGGATCACCTACCGAATCGTTACTAGAACTACGTGGAACTACGTGGAATCTGTACAGATGCATTGTCACACATCCTAGTGTATGTGTGACTTTAGGAGCCAAATGGTACACAGTATTGACAAATATGGCAACTTTCTTTTGCTGTTAGTGACACAACCGCATGGAATAGACAAACCATGGAGCCTGAGTTATGACAACCAGACACATCTTACGACATTGGCAGAGTGTGTCTTTACATAGGAAATTTTAAAGAAAGTACATGTATTGAGTTTTGACTTACAATTTTTTTCTTTGCCTAAAAGTCTTGTTTGTAGAGAGAACAAAATTTTGGGTCATAATTACTATGCATCCGGCCATTTTTCTTTATAGATTAAAGAAATTTTACTGATTTTGAAGGCTTTATACGAAAAGTATAATAAATTGATTTTTTCTTACCAAGGTATTTAGTGTAATAAGTAAGATGCATTTCTAAAGTGTTCTGCCAACGTAATCAAGAGAAATTTGCTGAAATTTGCTGATTCATCACTTTGCTTGATTTAAGCAATAATCCAGTATTATTATTGTATAATATAATACTATATTATTCATTTCACCATCTTTCATTTAAAACTAGAGAAAATCTTAAAGAATGTGAAATAAAAAAGTTTTGCAAATGGGAAAATTTCTCTGTAGTTTAAGAAATACTTTGAATATCATGGTGCACTTCCTCTTGCATTAAGGGGATGAAGGACCTTTAGCTGAAAAATACCTGTCATTTAATTTTTTTCATATTTTGTAAATATCTTATTTAGTATGTCCCACATACTATAAAGCAGACATATCAATAGGTTTCTGGACTTATTTCTGAGATATTGAGTGACAAGAATCATACCCCAAAGTGTCTGAGCGGAGTTTTTATTCTCATCGTTTCTGGGTCCATTACTCGTTCGATAATTGAATTTTTTAAGCATAGATAAAAAATATGCCAGCGGAAATGTGTCCTTTAATTTTTTTTTAGAGTATTAATAGGTTTAAGAACTCGAAAAAGCAAGTTTCTTTTGTAACACCACATCTGGAGACGGAAATTTACGAACTTTTTAAGACAACTTAAACCATAAGAAAATTAATTTGCAAAAAATCCTATCATTCAATATTTGAAAATTTACGTCGAAGTTCAAGGTCGTCATTGTGTTTATTAACTGTAAAAATATCGATTGGTGAAGCTGTGCTCAAAAAGAATTTTTTGCGTACTGAAATTCACAAAATACCCCACCATGTACAGATTTTGGCCCATTTTTATGATTTTATACTACCCGTTTTTATCATGCATGATCTAACTGTACTAAAAGATCCACTATGACGTCAACGGCGCGCTGGACGCGCAGTGTAGGGAAACGGAAGAGTGGATTTATCTATTCCGTAATTTGATAATATCTGCAAGAAATTTTAAATGTTTTCAGATATTTTTATACTAGATGGTGAACGCAAACAAAGAGTAAAAAAATTATACAAGTACTGTGGTTTCAATCTCGTTTTGTACATATTTTATCAGAGATTATGACGTAAATCAGCTGAGTCACATGACCATACATCCTTCGTCCCCTTAATTCTAGTTAGGTCACCCGATTTGACAGTCCCGTGATAAATGCATGCATTGTTTATTGCATGGAGGTCATAAACAGAGTACAATATCGCAACAACAAACACTATTTCAAGTAGTGAAGCTCAGTTTAAGGTAAGTGTGTCCTTTACAAAGTTTTATATATATATATATATATATATATATATATATATATATATATATATATATATATATATATATATATATATATATATATATATATATATATATATATATATATATATATATATATATATATATATATATATATATATATATATATATCGTCGTGTTATCCTTTTTACGAAACCAGCAGCACTTTTAAAACACGAGATATTTTCTTTATCTCAATGAAAATAAAAATGTCAATATCTCTTTAGGGTATGTCCTTATACATACTCTCTATTTTATTAGTGCGTTTCAAAAGATATGTCTATTAGAGCGAAAGATGGTCTGTTTCCATATATAGAGATTATTCTGATACGTGAATTTTCATTTTGAGGGTACATCATGTCATTGACACTTCACATAAACTTCTGACGAGATACATACAGAAGGGGGGCATAAAAATATTTATCCCATGTTACCCCTTTATCTCGTGGATATAGGTCATGGAATATCGTTTTCATATCCCACACTTAAGTGCAGTTATGACGTCACAATGGTTTTTGCGTCAGCGTGATGAAGAAAAATATAACGGAGTCCCATATGAAAACAGTGTTAAAAATCGGTTGTGAAGAATTAAACATGGGATAACTCGTTGTGTGTTTGTAAAAATCACACAACTCGTTGGATAACAAATCATATCCAACTACAAACCATGGGAGATCCTATATTTACGAAACATCAAGCTGAAAATGCATCATTATCCATGAATTAAATATTTTGTATGTATTTGTTCTTTAAAACTTAAAAATTGCTTAGAGGTTAGGTTTAATGTATGACCTAGACCTCAATGTTCACGTTGTATTAAAGTTGCATTCAGAATTCGTGGCATTTTTTCTCTTTTTTGGCCCTGTTATCTTTACTCCATAATCCTAGGCACTGCTTTCCTCAGTCGAAGAAAATATACCCTGGAGACTGCGAAGTCGTTATCACTTTCTGTGTCTTAGGTCAATATCAATTGCAATGAGTCCTTATAACCACATATTGACCATTTACTGAAGTCGATAATAGTTTTATTATATTACCAATCAAAGCAAATGCACTGACACCGTTCTAACTAAACAGACTTGGCTGTCATTACGTTATAATGGTAGAAGCAAGCTTCTTATATTATGACGTCACGTTCTAGGTAACTTCGGGGCAACCGAATGGCGTGTCGTACGCCATCATTTTCCGCGGACGTGCATTCGCTTCGATATCACATAAGCAGGAACATCACATGACGTCTTTTCAGCCAATGAAAATTACGAAAATAATCCTCTTACATAATATTCAACAATATTTCATATCTTATTGTAAATTGCTACTGAAAATTCTTGCAAAATTCCGTTCACACTAACCATTTTTAATTTTACAAAAAGTGAATAGGATGCCGCTATTTATTCATGTATTATATTCCCTGGCTTGACTGTCTAACCGACTGATAGACAGACAGACATACAAATAGACGACAATTATATCCACGAAATTAGTCTCGGGTTAAATATTACACTCAAACAATTGTATATTTAACGCTCTACTAGTTTGCATCTAGCCGAACATACTATAGCAGTCCTGACAACAAAGATATCATCTAGAATATTTACTGAGGAAACGTGAAATATAGTTGTTGTAATTATATAAACGGGTGTAGATATATATTTTATGCAATTGTTAAAGTCTAAAGAAGAACCAATGACTGCACTTGATTGTAAATGTTTCTTTAAGATTCACATAATGCATGACAATGATGATCTTATCTTGATGATGTCCGTAGTCCATTCAAATGGATCACAACAATATAATGACAGGAGAATCTAAATGTTTGTCTGAGGGTATATGTTTTATATGAAAAACAATTTGCTCTATGGGTCTTCATATAAAAAAAAAACGTTTCCCCCTTTATTTTGCATGAATTGAAACAAAATATATATATTCAGTTTTATCATAGTCATTTAAAGTGCATAAATCAGTGCGTGTTTTTTGAATTCATTTTGTTATTCTGCGATCATTATCTACGTCCAATTTAAATACAATGTACAAGGTTAAATACTTTGAATCGTATTCTCAGATAGAATAAAGAAGTATTTTAATTTTCAAGAGGTATGTTACACAGATATTTTGATATGTAAAAAATTCATAAGTAAGTCATTTGATTCCATTTTAAATTTAACAGTCAGTCATGATTAACAATATATCTAAAAATATATCTCTGTTTAATTCTGATTTGATTGTATGACTATCTGACAATGATCGGTATATGACAACCATTTTTTATTAAGACTACTTTGAGAGAGAGAGAGAGAGAGAAAGAGGGAAAGACAAACAGAGAGTGAGAGAGAGAGAGAGAGAGAGAGAGAGGGAGGGAGGGAGGGAGAAGTAAAAGAATTGTAGATTAAAGAAGCAATATTACCAGGTGTATTTGATATCAATTTAAAGACCTTCATTGGTATTACTTCCTCCTGAATTGAATCTAGTTTGGTCAGCTGATGTAACAGTCATGTGACCAATGCATGTAACGTGTACTGTGACACGTAATTTTTCGATTAGATGATAAATTTTAACGTTTTCTTAAGTTATTTTGCTAAACAAAACAGAATCGGTATTTTCATAATGTATTTAAACCTGAAATATTTACTTAATATGTATTTAATTCATTTATACAGATTTTGTAACTATCGAATGAGCCTCTAAATCATGGCCAATCTAAGATTCACGACTCAGTGTAAAGTACGGCAGTGTTTTCAATGTGAGGGTGACACAGAATTCTACTGTAATTCGTGTAAACATGACTTGTGTCTACTGTGTAAAGAGGGGCATGTTATAGATCTACAAACCAAACACCATGACGTTGTGATTTACCGTGAGAAATATGATAACATTTTAAAACAAGAGACCTGTGAGAGACATGAAGACAAAATCTATGAAATGTTCTGCAAGTCATGTGATTTGCCTGTCTGTTTCCAATGTAAAGAACACAGAAATCACAATATACTAGACATTAAAACGGCATACAAAACAAACCGTCAAAAACAGAGAGAAATCGTTCACAACATCAGAAGTGAGACCCTCTATAACAACAGTTGTGTTCTGGCAGGAATCAGATCTGATATAAAAAACTGTCACACTGTCTCCAACAATCAGTCAAAGATGTTTATAAAAGCCCAGAAACAATATATAAGTAACGTCATAGACGGTGCCATGTGTGATGTTAAAATCAGATCCAAAAAAATTATTCAAAGTTTACAACAGCAGAGGAGAAAAATAAACAAACATCTTGCCAGTATAGAAACCTTTGAACACAGATTTTACCATTTGGCAAACAGACCGCTAAAATTCATCATGTTACTAAAGAGAACTCGTGTACACAATTTAGAGGACATATCTAATCTCGCACAATACGCCCTGGTCTTGAATGAAGATTTAAACAAGGATGATGTGACTGATTTACTGGGTGAAATCCAAATAATAGAATCAGGAAAAAGACAAGTAAGAAATGAAAATCTGCTGAAACTGATGTCTACACCTGTGTTACACAGGTCTGTCACAGTGCCAGACGAAATATATCATATTTCTTGTGTGACACCAGATCAGGCCTGGATCAGTGATAGTAAAAATCTTATCTTGATAAACTCAGAGGGTGACATACTACATCGTCTGACAGACGTTGTTAGCGTGTGCGGACAACACACAGTGAATCTTACTGGTGATCTTATTTACATAGACAGGGATGGTAACATTATCAAACTCTCTAAAGGTAACAGAACAAAGTCTACACTGAAAACAGGTCAATGGGTACCCCAGTGTATTTACTCTTCACACCTTAATGGCGATTTGCTTATCGGGATGTGGTCGTACATGTACAACACAGGCATTAGTACACGATATAATGACAAAAGACAACTCAAACAGAAAATACATCTTGGAAACACAGGGCAGGAACTGTACTCTGATCCAATCTACATCACAGAGAACCGGAATGGGGATATTATTGTGTCTGATCGGGGCCGTGCTGTAGTGGTGACAGAGAGTGGAGGAAGACACCGTTTCTCCTACAAAGGACACCCATCAGGATCCTGGCTTAGTCCACAAGGAATCTGTACAGACGCTCTGTCACACATCCTGGTGTGTGATATTAACACCGACATAATACATATGCTAGATCGTGACGGTCAGTTCCTGTCGCTGATACCGACACGACGACAAGGGATAAATGTACCAATGGGCCTGAGTTATGACGACAAAACACATCAACTCTGGGTTGGATTATGGTACGGGGAACAGAGATTGCGTGTATACAGATACATAGAGAGGCAGGTCTATCTACAGTATATAACAAATCTGTGTAAAATAGATATATAATTAATAATAATATAATAAATAGAAAAAAAGTTTTCATAATTATCACTATAGTAAATCAATATGTCAAAGGTTCACTATCGTAAATCAAAGAGGCAAACTGTTTATTATAGTAAATCAAACTGTCAAAGTATTTACTATTATAGTAAATCACATTTTTCAAAGTGTTTACCAGAGTGTCAAAGGGATCACTATAGTATATCAAAGTTTTCCATTACATGATTTGCTTATTGAGGCTAATACGTACTAAATTCTGAATAATTAATTTCAATTTTACATAAAATTAAACACTTTTTATCCAGAATCCACTATCTATCATAAAACTGCCTCCATGAGGTTAACCATACGACATTTATTGCTTACAACGGGGAGTTCGTTACTGAATGTTCGTACTCGGAATCTTACTCATAAAGCGTTCAATACAACGCTGAGTTATTGGACGCTTGAATTTTCTGCATTTTACGAAGTACGTTTTTATTATAGACTATTTATTAGCTTTATGATAAAAAAAAAACATTTGGTGCAAAATTTCTTATTATCCGTGCAATGCATGAGGCATGACTAACTGCCCTTTCATATGTTGCCATAAAGATTCCCTAGTTCTACAATTACTTCTGCTTCATCTTAAGTTTTTCAGAGGGATGATGATGATGATTGATTGATTGATTGATTGTATGTTTTTAACGTCCCTCTCGAGCATTTGTCACTCAGGGATGATGATGAAACACAGCTTCAGTGATGAGTTTGTTATTGACAATGACAATTATGCAATTGTAATAAGTAAAAATGCTTCTTGATTGAAACATCTTGCAGTTGAAAATGTCTTATCCAAATTTACAGCTAAAAAAATTGCAGCCTCAGGTCCTCATTATGACTATCTTTGTTTTGCTCGTCAGAGAGATCCTGTGAATGGCATAAAGCTCATCTTGTCAGAAAAAATGGGTAATGTCAGAGTCAAATACCATTGTAAAATTATCAGGTCATTACATTTGTTCAGTATCTCATGAATTTTGCATAACCACTTGCTCAAAATAGTGAGTAATACAATTTCACAGTTAATGATGTTCTTTTGATCATTTTTAGAAGTTTAGAAAGATATTGTTATATGAATATAATGACTATATGTTTCTGATTTGAAACATTATCCATGATGTAAATAAATAGATTTTGTTCCATTGCATTAATTTCTCATTTATTTCTTATCAAATAGAGAAAACTCGATCAGTTTCAATTAGAAAAAAATTAAGAAAAATTTATTCAATAGCCTGGAAACATGATTTTCAAAAAATCATGTGTCATACTTTTCCATCTGGATGTATATAGTTTCCATGGAAAATATACACCTTGACTTTATAATTGCTGTTGTGCACGCTATAATGATGATAATCCAAATTATTCTAACTTTATATATAGCCTAGTGATATACCCCAAATGTTTGGGTATAAACAAGTTTATATGCTAATAAATGAAGCATTACGTTCTATGAAAATTTATCTGTGACTGAGGAAGGCCTCGATTGTCCCTAATCTACCACCTTCCTTTTACAACCCCAACTGTTTCCTTTCAAACTTCGTCAGCTGTCATATTGGATGTTTAACCTAATAAGGACAATACATCTGGCATATAAATGCTCTTACGAGTAATATAGAAAATATCATAGATTGATGAAATTTATACACTTACTGGGTCATTTTTACCTTTACTTTGTCAAATTATATTGCTGCAATAATATTTAAGTGCTTCATGTTTATACAATCATATCTAATATGACTATACATTTAAACATATTACGGATGGCTGCTTTTATATGTCATTTTTTGTGTTCCAAATTTTGAGTAGCATTACGGTAATCTGAGATACCCCTCCTTCAAAGCTGGTGCAAAGTTACGCGAATTTGCATTCACTGGGACATTTCCCGGTTAGCTGCCCTTTAAGAAACACGCATTTGGAGGACAGCTTCGTTTTGCTGCTAAGGAAGTTAATTTTATGAAGTATATATCGTGCACTACCCCAAAAATAACAAGGACAAAGAAAACAGACCGTGGTACGTATTTTTATGTCTTTAAATTTGTGTATTTTTAAGTGATCTTGTTTTTTGATTGACCTATATATAACCTTGGCTAACATTCACTAATCAGTGTGAGCAATCAGGTGTATTGGTAGCGAGACTGTTTAAATAACCAGTTCTTTTATTATCGACAGAAAAAATGAATAGATTGACATTCGACGGTTTCTTTAGGTGTATTGTATTGATGTAAGATAACATTGTAACTTTATTAAAATGTATTCAGTGAAAGATGGACACTATATTGTTTTGATTGTACATTATAGCAGGTTGGTGACAATCGCCCAAATAGGGTATAATAGTCCGTTTGGTATATAATATCCCAAATGGGCTATAAATGTACAGTGCAAAAATATTTTTTTTTGTTTTGACAATAAATATGATAATAAATCCACATCGAAACATTTTTTAAAGAATAACTTTTTGTAAGCAAGTTTGTCTACGATCCCCAAGAAGTCCTAAACAATGGGCATAGAGAAAAACTTGTCAACCAACCGTTATTCCTTTTTTAACCCCCTTCCCCACAATCACGCATTTTAACGCTTATACCTTTTCCTATTTCTAACGCAAAATCACGCATTTACCGTTTCCCCGCAATCACGCATTTTCACGCACTTCAAAAAGTTCATTTAATCTTAAATTTAACGCCAATGTCCTTCTATTTTATACTAATATATTAGGTCATAATATTATTTACCCTAAACTTTAAAGAAACGTGTACCACGTTATAGGGCGCTTGCGGGGAAATGGTAAATTTCTATTTCTATGACGTGAACATAAAGTGTATGTTACATAACAGTTCAGTAAGTTGTAAAGTGTTAAAGGTAGAGAGTTAACAGTTCATTTCTAAACTATTATCTGTTACAAAGTATAGGTAGGTAGGTGAAAGCTCTGAGATCAGGAACATACTTTCAAATCACCTTTAAATTCTGAGATCAGAGACGTATCTTGTTGTTAAGCTTTTTTTTACTGGTACAAACTACAAGAAGGGGGGATTGATAATTCGGAGATCAAGTTTCTTTTGGTCATATTAAAGAATTTTTGTTTCTATCCCGAGAACATAGTGAAATGAGGATATCGTACCGTTTTCTAAGTGGGTACCAACTACAGGTAGGTGGAAGATGTATCCAGGAACAGAGTTTTACCTCGGAATTTACCTCGAAAAGCAAAAGTATATTAATAGGACACGTAAACTATTCTTGACTTTCAGCTGGTAAATTTTCCAGCCGGGATATACTAACATGAATTCAATATTCAACATGTCTATTCTACGTATTTGAGAGAAACAGTTTAAAAGAGTGTAATATATCTGTACATTATTCATCATGTGCCTGTCATATGTCTGTAAGAATATTCAGCGTCTTTTGCATTGCTAGATAACAATAAAAGTGTAGTGACCCAAATTAACGTGAATGATAATAACATACTGTAAGACACTGTTTATTAAAAGTTTTTAATATAGTTTATACAAATATTCACCAATATACCAAATATTCACTAATATTCACTGAAAATCAAATAACTTTTTTTTCAATTATCTAAAACAAACATGTGCAGCCCATTGACTTCAAGGTAAAATTCAACGTACAATTAATTGGACAAAAAAAAGTTTTGTACAATTCTCTAGTGAAGCATTATTAGATAAAATCTTCGAAATTCTACTATGATTTAAAGTATCAGTCTATTCATTTATAAGGTACCAAAAATATGGTCATTATACATTGAAAAACTTCAATGCTGATGGTATTCTCGAGGAACAGCCCTACATTTCATGGTCATTGAGAAAAGAAGTGAGATATAGTAATTTGGACTTTAGTTTTATTATTTTTTTTTTTCAATTAAAAAAAACAATGTACAATAAGTACTATACAAACAACACTAAAGGTGGTGCAGGAGCCCGGCCCCTCTTCTGTAAAATATATACATATGGTTTAATAAATGTAATACAATAATATTAGTGTGGCCGTGTGCCCCCCTAACTCTGACGAACAACCGGTTCGCGCCTCCGCCCCTCTTCCTTTTCAAGATTTCTGGATTTGCCATTGAAATCTGCGTCGCAGTGTGACATAGTGATAAGAACGTCTACTCTAAAGTTGCAGAGTAAGGAAATAATCCTTGCGTTGCAGGTTTTAATTCCTCCGAGAGACGTGGATACAGGTCAATCAATGATATTCTATAAACCAAGGTCCCTTGTCACAGTTGGTGCTGGCACGAAAAAGGACCCTCACTGTGCAGGGATCCCGGGCTCCCCTTTTCTGTCCAATATATACATAAGTTTTAATAAATAGGACCCTTAACGCTGACAAACAACCATGGTCCTCCCACCCCTCTTTAAATTCCTGAATTCGCTACTGAATTCTGCGTCGCCATGTTACATAGTGGTAAGAAAATCTGCTCTAAAATGGCGGAGTAAAGAAATATTGGCTGTGTTGTAGGTTTAAATCCCCTTGAGGGACATGGAAACCGGTCCTTCAATGAAACCTATAAACCGAGGTCCCTGACGCAGTTTGTGCTGGCACTAGAAATGTGCCTCGCTGCTTAATGACCCAGAGTGTCAAGCAGCTTTCTGCCAGCAATTGTTAGTGTTTTCATGAAAAATTTGATCGGGGATCTTAAGGCAGCATCTAAACACATTTTATTTTTGTATCTTACATGGCCGTGTCTAACGATAAATGTATGTCTCCACTAGATTAATACCCCCACCCACCTCCCCATCAAGCGCATCCTCTATTCATAATAAACAAAACAACCAAACTGTATTAGCCGAAATACAAATAAAATATAGATAGAAAATGTGTCTAATAATATACCTCAATTCATTTTATTTTTCATTAAAATCAATCCACATATGTCTATAATCTATCCATGTTTGGTGATTAATGTAAATTAATAAATTGTTTATATATACTGGTAGTTCACTTTTACACATACGATATAATATTTAATAACCTCATTGTAAATTACATGTGAAAATAAATGTAAATAGCCAGTTGAATACATATTATTAAAGAATATATATTTTATTTCTATAAATAGGTGTATAGTGACGTAGTACTCATATTATGAACGATAACTCGTTTTATGAACGATATCTCATGTTCAACGTCTTCTATATTGTACCATTTAGTCATAACCAAAAAAATACACGTAGACGGGGCATTTTTTCTGCAATCGCTGCGACAACAATACTTGACCGAAGGCCTTCTCAGAAGATTTGATCACGTACTGACCCACTTAAATTCCCATTGAAGTTTATAAACTTGCTATTTATTACTTATATGTACATTTGAGACAGACGATTGAATATTTCCGAATATAAATTATTGCACTAACCGTCCGTCGTACATTTTAAAAAATGACGTAAGGTGTAAATCGGCTTGGATGGCGGTTATGCTTCGAATTCATTAGGCTAGGGATTTTATTTCTAAGTGACTATTCTGTGAAAGGCTACTCGTGATAAGTAATAGTGAACAGATTGTTATCAGGGAATATTTCTATTCGTGAAAATTGATAATCAATGCTTAAAAAACACAAGAAGCGCGGTTGAAGATCGATGATAAAATGTTGGAGGAATTTTGGTCGCAAGATAAACGTCTAAAGGCATATTTATGATATGTAGACAAATCACGGGACACTAGAGAAAGCTTACCGGTACATTTGAACTACGACAGCGCCGAGGTGTTTGTCAGCACTTCGTGGCGTTATTATAATATTGGAACGCTTTGATATTTTCCAACAGATTAATACATAAATCGTGAGTAGAATTTGATGAAAAATTATAGTTTATCATGAAGATTTAACTTAAAGTCTACCCCAAAAATAAGGATAAACGTTAGAGACTGTACAGCTGAAAAAAGTGACATAAAACTTGTAAACAAAAACGGTAGGCCATGATATTCTCCATGTACACGCCAGGTTAAATCGATAGCCAAAATACTACATGAAATACGTATAAACATTGTAAATAAAATAATTATTATTCTACTTGCATATTTTGTGAATTTTTATACATGAAAAGCAAGTAGAGCAAGTCATTTTCATGTTTATGAATCGGTAGATATTATTGCGCCGTGTGATTAGGTCACGTATTGACCTCTGACCTCGGACAAACTTCATACAGAATTGAAGATATTTGTTCTCCGTATGTTTATATAATAGAAAGATACCACAAATGTATATTTAAAATTAGATGTTTGATCCCTCGCATACTCCATTTTGTAAGCGGATCTAACATTTAATTTTAATTGAATGGCAACAACTAAAAGGCATTGAATTATTTAAGAATTCAACTGTTGCCTTCGGCCGAACGGCAAACACTTTTGGTCCTTGGGACAATAAAAACTTATGTTGCCCTCATACAAAAATAAATAAATTTTAATTTTGCAGATTCAAGGTGATGTATATGAATATTGTAAACACACACTCTAGATTACATTAATCTACATCAAGATTTTGAAGTTTTATTTAGATCAGACTGTACGTTCATCAAATCTCTGTTTAAAATATGTTTTATATTTTATGAAATATATTCAAAATTTCAATACGAACCTGATTTATAAACCAGTTTCTGATCATAATCTTGAAGACAAAGAAGTTGTTTTTTTTAGATTTGATTGTTTCCCATAATGATTAAAAACTTCTACCCTTTGCTATCTTGCACAGATGCCTAGTAAGGTACCTTCATTTTTGTGAGTAAACATATGAAAGTAACAACACTTCAGTGACAAATTTTGAAGTACTAGTAAGTTATATATTATGGGGGAACGTATGATCTGTCTTTAAATTAATCTTTTTCTTTTTAAACTTTTACATACATGCTTTCTAAGCTGGTATATGTGTGTTTGATACAATTTGATTTTATTTAGTTTCAGAAATTGTTAACATAACGACTAAATCTTGTAAATCTTGTAAATCATGGAAACGCTAGGAAAGAGCACCCCGTGTAAAGTACGGCAGTGTTCTTTATGTCAGGGGGACACAGAATTCTACTGTAACAAGTGTCAACAAGACCCTTGTCTACAGTGTAAAGAGAGACATGTTATAGATCTAGATACTATATACCATGATGTTGTGATTTACCGCGAAAAATATGGCCACATTACAAAACAAGAGAGTTGTGAGAGCCATCCAATCATGCTTTATCAAAAGTACTGTCATTCCTGTAAATTCCCTATCTGTTTCCAATGTACAGAACACAGACATCACCAATTACTAGACATTAAAACAGCTTACAAAATAAACTGTCAAAAACACAAAAACATTGTTCAGAACATCAGAAGTGAGACTCTCTATAACAACTGTTGTGTTCTGGCAGGAATCAGATCTGATATAAAAACTTTTCAGTCAAAGATGGTAACAAAGGCCCAGAAACTAAGGAACCTCATAGACACTGTGATGTGTGATGTTAAAATCAGACACAAAAGATTTATTCAAAGTTTACAAAAACAGAGGAAACATCTTTCCAACATAGAATACTTTGAACACAGATCTGACCATTCGGCAAACATACCACTAATATTCCTCATATTCCTAAAGAGAACCCGTGTACACAAATTAAAGGACACTCCTTGTCTCTCACAAAACGCCCTGGTCTTCCAGATTGAGGAAATCAACATAGAGGATGTGACTGATTTACTGGGGGAAATCCAAATCATAGAGACAAGAAAAACACGAATGAAAAATGAATGTCTTCTGAAACTGATGTCTACCCCTGTATTAACTCTTTACAACTTACAGAATTGCTATGCAACATACATTGAATCCTTGCGTCATAGAAATATTACTTTACCATTTCTCCGCAAGCACTTTTTAGCGGGGTACAAATTTCTTTAAAGTTTAGCGTAAAGATAACAGAAGAAAGTCTACACTTATAAAGAAAAAAGAACGATGGGAACCAAGGAGTGTTTATTCCTCCCACCTCAACGGCGATTTGCTGGTCGGGATGCGGTCCTACATTTCAGGCATAATAGTACGCTTTAATGACAAAGGACAACGCAGACAGACAATACAGCATGGAAAATCAAGTCAGAAACTGTATTCTTATTTTATCTTCATCACATAGAACCGGAATGGAGATGTTATTATGTCTGACTGGGGCCGTCATGCTGTAGTGGTGACGGAGAGTGGAGGAAGACATCGTTTCTCGTACACCGGACCTACACCAGAAACACGACTATTTCCATTAAGAATCTGTACTGACGCTCACATCCTGGTGTGTGACAGTAGTACTAACACAATACATATGATTGACAAAAATGGCCACTTCCTATCACTGATACTGACACAACAACAAGGGAAAAATGGACCAACGTGTCTGAATTATGACGACAAAACTCATCTTCTCTGGGTTGGATTATCCTACGGGGAAAAGAGAGTGCGGGTATACAGATTCATAGAGAGACAGGACTTTCTTTAATATATAACATGTCATATTTAAATAGATATATGACATTACACATTCTGTACTGACGCAGGATAATCGGACAAGTGAATAAGATTTATTACGAACACATACATAGAAACACAGAAATATGTGAAAGACATTTGTAACTAGTTACATATATATATATATATACAACTTCATATTAAATGCAGCAATAGTAATAGATAAACATAGGTAATCAAAGATTACGAAGCTCACCTCGACTAATGTTATCAGTGTAATAAATGCAAATCTATCATCATTTTTTTTAATATCCCAACAACAATATCTTGCAAGTTGTGTTTAATTCCTTACATGTCATATACACATTTCTATGCATGTAGCGTGAAAAACATGTATAGTGTAAACAAATATTCATACATTTGTTAATACTGCAGAGCTAGGACTTCAAGTTCATTGGGTTTAATCTGTTCCCAGATCTTTAACCTGGTCTCTTGTATGGAAAATATAGGTCAGATTCAGCATCCAAAGCAAGTCTGATAGTGCCCATTACTAGATGCTTCATCCATGCAAGTTTGGTTCAGGTAGGGCTTATGGTTACTCAGGAATGAAAATGTAGGTCAGATCCAGTATCCATAGGAAGTCTGGTAGTGTCAACCCCTAGATGCATCATCCATGCAAGTTACGTTCGGGTAGGTCTTATAATTACTTGGGAATGAAAATGCAGGTCAGATCCAGCATCCGGATCAAGTGTGGTAGTGTCCATCCCTAAATGCATCATGCATGCAAGTTTGGTTCAGGTAGGGCTTATATTTACTTGGGAATGAAAATGTAGGTCAGATCCAGCATCCGTAGTGTCCATTCCTAGATGCATCATCCATGCAAGCTTGGTTCCGTAAGGTCTTATAGTTACTTGAGAATGAAAATGTAGATCAGATCTAGCATCCAAAGCATGTCTGTTAGTCTCCATCCCTAGATAAATCATCACGCAAGTTTGGTCAGGGTAGGGCTTATAGATCCTTGGGAATGGGCCTGCTCTAAAAACTTTAACCTGGTCACTCATCTGGAAAATGAAGGTCAGATCCCCAGCATCCGAAACTAGTCTTGTAGTGTCCATCCCTAGATGCATCATCCTTGGAAGTTTGGTCTGGGTAGAGCTTATAGTTACTTGGGAATGGACATGCTCCAAAAACCTTACCCTGGTCACTCATCTGGAAAATGTAAGTCCGATCCAGCATCCGAAGCAAGTCTAGTAGTGTACATTCCTAGATGCATCATCCATGCAAGTTTGGTTTAGGTAGGGCTTATAGTTACTTAAGAATGGACCTGGTAGCAAAATTATACAGTTGTACTGAAGAATAGTTTGTTTTTTCTAATCTTTATATAGATAAGTAAATAGAAGTGGATGTCGGGATGAAGGAAGTTTTAAAATTAATGAAAAATATCTAAAAGCATGATCTAAGTGAAATGGGAAAAATAAAGGTAGAATTCCGTCCCTAAACTTTAAAGCCATATATGGCGTAACTGATCAGAAAATATATTTTTTTTTAAATACAAAATTAAGTAAAGAAATATATTTAATACATTTAAATTAAAACTTTTCATACAATTCTGAACAAGGAGAACACCTCGTTTCATCTAAAAATACGATTTTATCTTCTCTGTAATGTGTTATTTAAATCTTTTGTATTTTCTTCCGTATCGGAGAAAATTCTGAGAATCCAAATTAAATTGTGATATCTTTGTTACGCAATTGACTTAGATTTTGTAATTTACGGAAAAGTTCTATCTTTATATA
Organism: Saccostrea glomerata; assembly: GCA_003671525.1. Classification (NCBI taxonomy): domain Eukaryota; kingdom Metazoa; phylum Mollusca; class Bivalvia; order Ostreida; family Ostreidae; genus Saccostrea; species Saccostrea glomerata. The sequence continues at coordinate 4,680 of PRKT01002305.1, read as the reverse complement.
AAGTAATGATACAAATAATAAGTTCTTATAATTTTAGTATAATAATTTTCATTGTACATACGCCATATATGGCTTTAAAAATTGGGACACCCTACATGTAGATATATTGTTAGATCCTCAGTAGATTTTTGACTGCCCGAAAATATATATAAAATATATTTTTTATTTGAAATGTCTTTAATTTGACAGACAAATAAGTCACAAATAGCCGACGATAGATTATATTTGCTAATACGTTCATTGTAATAACCTTAATATTTATGAAATGTAATGACCTCAATATTTACGAAATGTAATGACCTAAATATTTACGAAATGTAATGACCTCAATATTTACGAAATGTAATGACCTAAATATTTACGAAATGTAATCACCTTAATATTTACGAAATGAAATCACCTTAATATTTACGAAATGTAATGACTTTAATAATTACGAAATGTAATGACCTTAATATTTACGAAATGTAATGACCTTAATATTTACGAAATGTAATGACCTTAATATTCTTGAAATGTAATGACTTTAATATTCACGAAATGAAATGACCTTGATATTTATGAAATGTTAACTTTAAGTTCCTGTTACATCAAGTTATCAGTGAGAAGCCTGTCTTATCAGAAAGTAGCCTGTCTTGGTTTCAAAGAGCTAACTTTCTAAACAAAAATTGAAAAAGTTTTTTTTTCTCTTTAAAAGACCATTCTTTTTTTATTTTCAGACTGCTGATGCTTATTAAGTATATTTCACGGCAGAAACCAAATGTATGGTTCTGTATTCAGCACTGTCTATATATCAATTTATGACTACTGTATACAGGGTTATTTTCGCCCTTTCACACTTGCAAAACAATTTCGCAAGTAAGCATTTAATTAGCAAATATAACTAACCGTTGTGTTGAAATCTAGCTGACTTGTGTCATTTCAATTATAAGACCTTTTCATGGCTGTAAAAACCCTAAAGCAAGGGTTCATACATAAAGTGTCCTCAACTGAAAATATATGGTGGCCCCCATCCACTCCGCCTCTGAAATAGTTTAATTCGACGACACCGCTTTTTAAATACTGAATTTCTATGGAAAGCCTTGTTTCTTTGATACTAAGGACTCACAGCTGTTGTAAAAAGTCAACAAGGGAAGCTTAATCCTCTATGACACCTGATCCCAATTCTTGTATTTCCAAGCTCCCTCTTGTATGTCCTCTTCACACACAGCTGTGTATTTGTTTTGTTTATATACATGCACATTGTTTAGATTGATCAGTATTCATTATGTTCACCTTTAACATTAAACCACTGCATGGAGCCAATAAGATCTGTGATTGTAGGTATTTGCCTGTAACTTGAGGATGTTGAACATAGAGATATATTCCAAGGAGGGAGTAGATGAGGTAAATATGACAAAAAAACCAATTGACTTGATGATGAGTAAACTGGTTATTTCAATTGGGCTGGGTCAAAATTAGGTTGGGTTTTCCAGCTTTGGACACAAGTGCACTTTCCCCTTCCATGATATATTCTGATATATTTTTTTTTATTTTCAGAATAGTGAAGAATGTATATATTATCCAAATACAAATAAAAGATGCCTACTAGTCACACGCTCACATGTGCATTTTTTTATGAATTCAATTCACGAATATATTTCATTTGGAAAATGGAAATTAACACCCAAGTAGAAGGAATACAGCAGTTAGGAGAAAACGCTTCCTTGTGGGTATTACTTTCCTTTAGACAATATATAGTTTTATTTCATACTACAGTGGATCCTTCCAGTATTGTATTATACTCAGGTGACCTGTTGGGTCCTTGGGCCTCTTGTTTGCAAGTGTGTGGTTTTTTTTTACATCAAGGAAGAAGGTTATGGAGATAACGAGCAGTATTCAATATCAAACTCCATAAAACAATACAAATTATGAGCAGAGCAAACACGGACCTCCGAGTTATCAGAGGTGGGATCAGGTGCCATGGAGGAGTGAGCATCCTCTGCTGACCGGTCACACCCACCATGTGCACCTTGTCATGAGTGTGAAATAAAGGGAAAATCTGACGTCAACCCAGTATATGAATAATTGACTCACAATTACATGTAGTATGAAAAATGTTAGTCAGCATTTGACTCAATGATAATTTGTATTTGCTGAATCAGACACTATCCGTTTTTCTGCTTTCTTACAACTTAATTAGCAAATTTAAAAAAATCCTTAAAATTCACTGGATTTATTATGTTCTTAAATGATTTTAACTCATATCTATGGAGATAAATACAAAAGATGACAAAATGATAAAAGAAAACACAACACAAAACACTCATGTTTCTAGAAAACATTCAAGAGAAGTACATGATTTACACAGGTGAGCCTCATTTATGGGGTTTGTTTTTGTCAATCATGAAGAAGCCATTTACATAAAAATCAGAACATTTAACATGCAAGAATCTGATAGATATTTTAAGCAAATCTGTGTGATAAAATATACAATGCAAGCTACAATGTAATACTGGAAGAGTACAACCTAGATTTCAGCAAAATTAATCCATGCATATTCTTGGATCACAGACATACTAAACATACTAAATATAACTGAAAAATAAATGAACACAAAATCCATCGCTCTCGCAATGCAGCTTGTTTTTTTTTTACATATCATGGGACTTCAATGTATAAAATTTTATATTTTTCTTAAATATATCATGGGACTTAATTATTTTTTGGCCAGTCTGAACTCTTCTGTAAAAGAAACTAGAAAAATTATCTTAAAATTGGCAAGGGGTTACTTCTTCAATTAATTTTTGTGTAAATATATATTAAATATATTTTAAACTAAAACCATTATTTCAGAATCATTGTTTACATAATTACTTAGATGTAGCTGTATGTTTTTTTCTATACACAGTAATTTGTGAGTATTCACATATTAATTTGTATAAAGAAAAATACAGTTAAGTATGTGATTTCACATACAGACTTGTCACATCAAGGAGGGTAAGTGCAAGCGCCAGTTACATGTTACAAATGTTTGCAAAATCAAAACTGATCCACAGTAAATATTATATTTCTTTTTCAGTTAGTATCTTTTAAAATTCTGTCAATTGTGTATGCATTTTTACTCTCCTTGTCTTCTTGTCACATGATGTAATTGTCTGCTATAAATTTTTCTTCCTTTCAAAAGATTTTCAATGCTGCAGTAATTGAAATATTCTAACCAAATTCAGAAAGAGTTCAGTAAGAATAGTCATGCTAAATGAAACAGGCTCCTCTATTGCATAATGGTAAAAGTAATTAACTTATTTTTGCATTTAAAAAATGTGAATAAAGTAAACAATACAATGTACAAATTCTATCACATAGGTTACAGCACTTGATTAATCTCAACATGGTCACTATAATGAATTGTTGCACATGCCTTAAAACCATACAGCAGTTAATTCTTCAATTCTTTAAGAATTTTCAGTCCTATGCAAAAACTGCAAAAAAAAAGGGATTCATATTATCCCTTTTAATAACTTGAAAAAGAATAAGTTGCACTATTCAAAAGGTAACTTTGAAAAAAAAATTATATACTGTGAAATCAAACATTTTTGTGATGGTTTAATTTTTGTTGTTTTTTTTGGTATGAAGAGACCCACATATTCATGTCCACCACAAAATGTAAAATGTTTCATAAATATTTAATAAGCAATTCTTCATCCACGAATTCAAATCCCTATGAAGCAAGAGATTTTGGCAAAACCACGAAAATTTGACTCCACAAAAATTAGTAACTTTACAGTATATAAACTGTTATAAATTCAAAATATTTTGAATGCAATGACATACATAAAAAAAATACCCAATCAAAACAAGTAAGTAAATAATTATACAAGCATGTTAAAATAAGCAGGAAGCGTCATCTTTCTACACGATATTTTATAAATCATAAGCTGGAAACAAAATCCAAGACAATAAAATGGCTTTGTAGCTTTTTTTTTTGTTTAATCTGATATTATTTCTGGGTGGCATAGTATATTAATGTGTGATAAATCATTCAACATCATCAGAAAATCAGTTCTATTTGAAAACAAAATTTTAGTCCTTAAAGGGGAACAACTCTTAACAGAAAATGGAGATACATGTATAAATAAAATTTATCTGTCTTTGAAAATATATTTTTTTATAAAGAGTTAATTCTACAAGCAGAAAGTGAAAGAGTTATCTCTCTTTGTAAAAGCTCATTCTTCTTTAAGTTTCAGACCGCTGTTGCTCATTCAGTAAATTTTATAGCACAAACCTAATGTGTGATCCTATATTTAGCAATGTCCATACATTAAATTAAGAAAATGTCAGTATTTCAGCACTTCTTTCATGTACGATTTATTAATAAACAATATCATACTAAAGAATGGAAGTTATTCTAATTAATATTCAATTTAATTACATTGTATAAATCATTCAACTCTATATAATTATAAAACTCTAAATCTGAATCAACACATTTCTTTCTAATGCAAAACAACAGATCAATAAAAAAATAAATTTATGAAAATACAAACCAATGTTGGTGTTTGGACATTGTCCTTACCCTGAACACATTCTAAAACATCCAAAATAACTAAAAACTATTAACTAGAATTATTTTCATGTAAGTAGACTTTTTTTTCGATTGCGAGAAGTATTCTCGAGTTCTGCCACCTACTTTTATATGCA
>PRKT01002304.1:0-15583 GCA_003671525.1 Saccostrea glomerata | reverse complement strand
CCCTTTCAAAATCGTTTCTACTTCACTGCTATGACTGCAATTTTTGTGAATAAGAGATTTTATGAACACGAATAAATCAACTTTATTTAAATAATGGGGGATTGAATTTCTAAAATATATATTGTTTATGAATTTGTTTATTTAAGGTGATTTAATCTAAAATAAAATAATATAATACGTTTTCCGTTCCGTTTTCCTTTCCTCGTTTTAGCAATTAGAACCCTTATCATTTTTCATTATTTTATCCATTTCAATATTAGTATGTAAATTGTGGAGAGGTGGATGGGGTTAAACGATTGGGTTCCAGATACACTCGTATATTTAATATCCTGACCTTGATTGACTGACACGCCCCCTCCCCCAACTGTTTTCAGTGGATACATATAACATTAAAAAAAAACAATTTATCTCTGTCTGCAATGGTACATGTATTAATAACACCATTATGGTTATTCAGAAAAAGTATCAAATATTAATTTACACAGCCTTAAACAATTTTATTAATAATATTTTGAAAATAATTTTGGCAAAATTTGAGAGCCCCCTCCCCCCAATTTGAATAAATAGGAATCCAGTTGTAACGTGAAGCGGTCACCCATGCAAGGGTTAAACAGGCTCGCCGTTGCTTAACTTGCCTGAAATAGAGGGAGACTCTACTGCATCACCAGAAAAGCTAGCTCACTGGCGAGACAGTATAAGCTCCCTATGTACTGTCCGCTACACAGTCTTTTATCATGTTTATAGCCAGTTTTAAATTTTTACCACTTTGTACTGCAAACCAGCAAAGTTTTGGCTGCATGCAGTAACGACTCATACTTTCTTGGGGGGAGGGGGGGAATAGTACCCTCCCCCGAATAATTTTGCCAATATTTATCGTGGAGGGTCCTATATCGGTGGGGTACCTAAATTGATAGCATCTCCTTTTGAGCTGATGATTTTTAATGTGAGGTCTGACTTTATCAATATTTGAATGTTACGTAACACAGTAGTTTAAAGTATGTAATGTAAAATTAAAAATATTCCTAGGAATGACGGTGTTTGGTTAACTCAAAAACACACTAAATTTATGAAACCTAAACAATTTACATGTCTTATATTTTCTCAAATGGTGACAAAACAAATTGCTAAGACACTAAGAAAACTATGTGCGTTTATTTTGAAAATATATGATTTTAGTATAGTCATTCCTCCATGATTTTTCCATCCCTCACTTATTTCATTATTATACATGTTTCATATGTGTTTTTCTTTTCCTTTTCATATATTCCATGTATATCATATACTTGTCCTCTGACCTGAATGTATATGTTGTAAATATTCTTCATTGTCCTCATGTACCTGAAATGGTTTGAGTGAATAAAATGATCTTGAACTTGAACGGGGCCAGGTGCCTTAAACAAAATATGAAATGTATATTTTGATTAAAAATATTTTATTATTTGATTTAATTTCCTATTCAATAGTACTTGTAAGAAAAAATTTGTATCTGTTAATTACCATGAAATACATGTAGATTCCCCGAGGACAGAACCCTATAGAAAATATACCTACTACATGTACATGTATATGCCCAAAATAAAAAATAAAAAAAAAACATCTGATGAACTTTTATTTTTTTATTACTTTCTATGGAATTCTTGGTATTTTTTTTTATAGTTGATAATGTAGGTTAATTGTCCCCCCTCCCCCACACTGAAATTGCTTCCTATGGGCCTGTTACATGTATTTGTTTATTCAAGCTAAATTGTTATTTTTTACATTCAAGTATCTTAAAATAAGTTTTCCCTCTTTCATTGTGCAATATAATACTCCACAACAACTCCCTAGGTGAAGAAAAAATGATCATACATGACTTTCTTATTCCCATATTGACATACCTGTCACTTTTTACCCAATAATACAAAAGAGTTCCAACAAGGGGAGATAACAATTTAACTCCAGCAAATTGGTAACTAGAGGGTAAAATAAGCAAAAGAAAGTAATAAGAAGTGTCCAAATCAGTTATTCCTCTTCTAAAAAATATATTAGATTAAGAATCTTCTCTTTTTCTTTAAATATCATAGAAATAAGCCAAAAATATGGTAAAAGACTGTTGTTTAAAATATGTGAAATTGTAGCAAAATATGGTATTTCAAAGCTAATTTACAGCATGTAGATATTATTTCCCAAGCTCAATATTTTAATACAGAGTAGACCTTAGATCATTCTTAAAGTAACAATTAATTTTATTTAATTTCAACCTTGGTCTTGAGAGAAACGAGCGTCTAAAAATGACTAAAAAATCATACTCATTTACTTAGGATCTATAAATAGATGTGTAAAAAATAAAATATTCATTTGATTTAAGTTTTTCCTCATTAATTGTGTTAATTGGACAATGACTTTGACAATAAAACAAAATTTGAAAATAAACTGATGACAAAAGGTAACTTTTTGACTTGATCAATTTGTATACATTTTCCATTAAATTTTGTGTGATTTTCGACAAATATGCAAATGAGCTGTTACTAAAAATAGATGCAGGGTTTGACATTTTTTTGTGGATATTCTTACTTCTACCTTTATGTAGAAAAGTTTAAGCCACTAAAAATTCCCAAGTTGCAACCTTCCATTTGGACGATTTTTTGAATTTTGCATGGTTTTCTCGCGGACTGGCTCTTAATAGAGTAATACTACTTCCCATTTTCCGTTTTCCTAGGCTTGGGAAGTTTTCCTCGTAACCTGCTTGGAGGACAATAACTTCATAAGGGGTGTCCTCTTCCTCCCTACTGCTATCTTTATCGCTGTCTTTATCTGCTACATCTTCTTCACTACCGCATTCATCCAGAACTTCCCACTCGATCTCATCATGTTCTTCAACACGTCTGTGGGGCTCCTGTGGTGCTCTGACTCCATGTGACCTTCTGGTTCTGACCCTTTCTTCGAGCTCAGCGAGCTCCTTTCTCCCCCATCTCTTGAATGCATGTCTCTTTTCCTCTGATAAGTTGCAAACTAGAGACAGAAGGATTCTCCAGTGAATTAATACCGCTGGGCTGTTTACTGGACTCATGGTGAAGCGGTTCACAAAGGGCCACCGCATCGTAAGGGTCAGCTGACCCATCTGGGCAAATGTCCTACCCATAATTGGGTATTCTCGGGGCAGTGGGATTTCTTCATTGACGTGCACCACTAACTCGTCGATTGTCGCAGTTGGTCCCAAGACGTACTGACCTAACACATTTAAACATGATGCTCTCAAAGTGTGATATTCCGGCAGTGCTGCCAAAGAGTTCCAGGGGCGATCCCAGAACAACCTAGGGAGATGATACTCCCAAGCATGATGCTTTAGGTGCTTAGAGCGATAATGACATCCAGGAACAGGGCATGCTGATCGCTTATCCTGTACATTAGGTATCTGTCTTTGTGTGGACGGTGCCGGCTCCTGGGTCAGTTCCTTGGCAGGTTTCGAATCTGGTGAAAGTTCCTGTGTCGGCGCATCACCTGTCCGTCGCCGCTTAAAGGGTAGTAAGCCCTCCTCAACATCAGACGACTCTTCGTCTGTTTCTTGATGGCAGTACTCATCTGTGAGGTACCCGTCAGAATCGGAGATGTCGGTTTCATCTGCCGTGATGTACTCTCTGTCAGATTCTTCCATTGTACCTAAAATAAAATTGAACACAAACATAACATTAGTAAAAGGTACAAAACATATTATACTTGACACCTTGGACATATATACGTCTTCAAGGTATCTGCTAACTCTTCAGTGACTGCGACACATGCTCCGTGATACCAAGTATCACAGGAGTCGCACTGAATCATCAGACGTCCATCGTCAGGTTTGTCACATATACAAAAAGTGTCAATTGATTGCAACTGGAGAATATTCTCTCCATTTCGCAGACGATGCTGGCATTGGCGTAGCCAGTCAGGTATTTTCCTGTCACAACACTTTTTCAATCTGTCATGGTTAGTAATAAACACTGAATTTCGAAGTTTGACCTTGTAGATAAATGGTGATACTTTCTGAATAACAATGCCAGGTCCCTTCCAAGGCGGATCTAGTTTCTTAGAACGACCTTTAGTTTTGGCGCTATCCAACACATAGATGAGATCACCAACAGCATATTCTCTGGTGTGAATCTTGACATCATAATCTCTCTTCATATGGACTTGATGTGCCTTCAGCACATCTCTGGCCACTTCATGAGCTGTTCTTATAGACTTTTGTAATCTTGACACATAATCTTCGTGGTCAATGAATGCATTGGTTTCATGTGGTCAAAAAACTAGGTCAGCAGGTATGCTCACTTCTCGGCCTAACATAAGTTTGTTTGGTGTGAAACCAGTATGTCTGTTTACAGATGATCTAATAGCACTAGCAAGCTGAGGTAAATGTTCATCCCAATTATTTTGTGACTTGTCAACAAAACAGCGTACAGTATCCATAAGTGTCCTATTAAATCTCTCGACCTACCCATTTGCTGAAGGGCGATAAGGCGTTGTGCGGCTCTTATGAATCTGAAGTATATCACAAATAGTCTTGAAGAGTTTGCTTTCAAAGTTTCTCCCTTGGTCGGTGAATATGTTGAAGGGAAAACCAAATCGAGCAAAAAATTCATTTACAGCAGCTCTAGCTGTGACTTCAGCTGTTTGTGATGGTAATGGGACACATTCTACCCATTTGGTAAATTGGTCCACCATGACTAAAATGTTCGAGTTGCCTGAGGTAGATTCGGGTAAAGGACCCAAGAAATCAAGGTGAACTCTCTCCATTGGTACTCCAGCTTGGTATTTTGTCATAGGACACTTTGCTTTTCTGTTGGCCTTTTTGTGTTTACTGCAAATGTTACAGGTCCTAACAAAATCTCTGGTTGACTGATTCATGTTATACCAATAGAACTTCTCTTTCACTCGTAAATATGTTCTTGATACACCTTGATGTCCCATAACTGGTAAGTCATGACATAGTCCTAGTACTTCATCTACTAAGGTTTTTGGCACCACAAGTCTTGGTTCTCCACCATTCTTTGGGTTGTTGCGCAGTATTCCCTCACCATCAATGAAAAACATCTCTTTATTGACCCAGTATTTCTTTGCTGCCTTGCTGCTTAAAAATATTTCATCTTCAGATGGGGTTTCATTTGACACCAGATAAGGCAGTATCAATCTAAGATCTTGGTCATTTTTCTGAAATTCTTTCAGTTCTTCTGTGGAGTACTCAATGCCAGCAAACCCACTAGTATGGGTGGCTATGCATACGCGATTGTTTTGCTGTTCATCCATACCAATGGTGATGGAAAACTCATCATCTATAAAGGAAATTTCCACTGAAGTGTGCTGCACTTCTGGGTTCACTTCCAAATCAATATTTTCATTAAACAACCAGGAAAAAGCTGCATGTACTTCGTTTGTGTCTGCCTTTCTACCCAGAGGGACTACATCATCAACATCTTCAGTGAATTTGGACCAGTTGTTATGCGCCCTTACACAATACTTGCATCCTCCACAGGGAAGCTTGGATGGGTCTATAGTTGCCCTCATTTCTGGACAGGGTTTCGCATCTGGTGCTCTTGAGAGTGCATCAGCATTCCCATGTTTCTTGCCAGGCCGATGTATTACAGTCATGTTGTACTGGCTCAAGACTTCGAGCCATCTTGCCAATTGACCCTGTGGATCCTTAAAGTTGAGGAGCCAGGTTAAGCTACTGTGGTCTGTCCTGACAAGGAATTCTCTTCCCAGCAGATAGTGGTTGAACTGTTTCGTGAATCTCACAATAGCTAGCAGTTCTTTTCTGGTGGTGCAGTAGCGTCGTTGCTCTGGCGTAAGACTGTAACTTCCATATGCAATGACATGTTCTCTTCCATCCTGTAACTGTATAAGTTCTGCACCAATAGCTGTATCTGATGCATCAGTATCAAGAATGAATTGATCACTGGAGTTCGGAAGAGTCAAAACAGGAGTTGAAGTTAGTGCTTTTATCAGATCGCCAAAAGCCTCTTGTTGTTCAAGTCCCCAGGTAAAAGGCTTTTTACCTGTAACTCTGTTTAAAGGACCAGATATTCTAGCATAATCCTTGATAAATGCTCTATGGTAATTGGCAAAGCCTAAAAATCTTTCAACTTCTTTTGTAGTCTTAGGGGTTTGCCATTTTTTAACCACTTCAACGTAATCATCTCCTATTGCCATTCCTGTCTTGCTGACCTTTCTTCCTAAAAACTCAACTTCCGTTTGAAACATCAAACACTTTGCAGGCTTCAGTTTCAGTCCATAATGACGAAATCTGTCGAAGACTAGTTGTAAATTCTGTAGATGGTCTTCAAACGATTTTCCCATAACCAGAATGTCGTCCAAGAATGCTAACACGATATTCCATGTTAATCCTCTTAAAACAAGGTTCATAACTCTGGCGTAGGTTGACGGAGCATTGCAGAGTCCGAAACTCATGCGCGTAAACTGGAAAAGGCCATATTTCGTAATGAAGGCTGTTTTAGCTTTATCAGAGTCATTAACTTTGATTTGATAATATGCTGAATTGGCGTCCAGTTTAGAAAACCATTCATTTCCAGCCAAGGTGTCAATACATTCTTCTATGAGTGGGAGGGGGTAGACATCCTTTTTGGTGACCGAATTAAGTTTTCTGTAGTCTATGCACCATCTTACTTTACCATCTCTTTTGCGGATTAGTACGGGCGGAGATGCCCATTCAGAGGTTGAGGGTTCTATGATCCCTGCATTCAACATGGTCTGTAAATGGGTCTCTTCTTCTTTTACAAAATCTAATGGGGTTCGTCTCATTCTCTGCTTGACAGGAACAGCTGTGCCCGTATCGATAGTGTGATTTATCTCAGTAAAATTTCAAAGATCAAAATCATTCTCAGCAAATACATCTTGGTACTCTGTTATCAAATTCTTAAACCGCTCTTGTTGACTATTCTTGAGGTTAGTGACAGACTTCTGTAGTAGCGGATGTAAATAGTCTGGGATTTCTGATGTGGAAGTTTTTATTTCAACTGATATGTTGACTAGTTGAGCTTGAACTGCTTCTCCAACAACAGTTCCTTTGTGAATGGTGTAGTATCTGTCACTTGCATTGACTAAACAGAGTCTTGGAGATGTTTGGTCAGAGTACATGCATCTTGGTATCAAGACTGGTATATCGGCTTTTGGGTCAATTATGTAGTCTTTGTCAAACTTTTCTGTTAATTTGCCATTGATGTGGACTGCTGAATTCGGTGGTAAAACCGTTTTACTAGGCAAAATGACTTTTGCTACTCGGGGCTCCTCCTTATTTTTCCCATACGACAAATGAAATGAGTCAGAGTTGATGATAATCTGTTGTCTACAGCAATCTAGTACTACTCCATTTCTCCGCATGAAGTCTAAACCTAGGAGCATATCATCATCCATAGGTGCTACGTATATTTCAGATGGGTAGCATTGGGCTCCTATCTTGATGTCAACTGGACCAATGATGAATGTATCCATTTTCATATCACGCCCTGCACCATGCATGACTGTGTGTTTTTTAACAGGTGGTTTGATCTGCATCTTTTCATACACCCGATCCGATATAATAGTGACTTCTGCTCCTGTATCTATTACTGCAGTAATGTCTGTAGAGTTCACTTTTACATTTAATCTCAGCATAGAAGCTGATCCCAACTGTAGAATGGTCATTGTTTTGTCTACGTCTGCACTGTGATCTTCAGAATTGGAAGTATGATTTCTATTTGATGTTTTCCGTCTCGGTCTTCTATGCTTCTTGTGTTTTCTTGATGTATGTCATTGATTTCTGACTCGTTTCTTCTGTTGCACAATTTTTCTTGAGGCGCTCTGTAGTATTTCGGGTCGGATTTACGCCTGTTGACCCGGCCCATTCTCGTTTAAAGGTCTCGTCTCAGACTGTGAACTCCCGTTTGTATTCTGACTTCTGCTTTGATTCTGGGGCCTCAACTTCTTAGGCTTTCTGCAATCTCTTGCTAGGTGCCCTGGTTTGTCACAATTGTAGCATGTACGGGTCTTCGTATTTTGTGGTTTTCTTTTCTGTTTATTCTCCATGCTGCTTAATTTTGTTTGAAGCATTTGCATGTTGTCCACAAGAATCTTGATCTGTTCCTCCATAGACTTAAGCTGATCTGACTGATGTGCTGATGGAGAAAAAATTTTGTCACTTTTCACTGCTGCGTTAATTGTTCTCACAGAATCAATCTCGTGCTCGGAGTCTTCAGAAAATTCTCGACGTCTAATGGGTTTACCATAAATAGCTTTGGTAGAAAGCTGGTACCACTTGATCTTGTCTATGGCGTCTTCAATAGATTTTGGTTTTGACATTGCAGCATTTTGACCAGCCTCTTTATCACAGCATCCCTGACAGAATCTCCATACAGCTTGCGAGTATACATGTTCTTCTGGCAGGTCACGGAAAGCTTTCATTGCTAGGGATAGTAATTGGTCAGCCCAATCTTCAAGTTTTTCTCCTGTGTTCTGATGGGCTCCCATAAACTGGACTTGAAGAGTCTCTGGTAAATCCACAAAGTTAAAACGCTTTTTCTAGTTTGCGAACTAACTCAAAATAGTCTATGCCATAGTCTCTGTTCACAATACTGGTGTAAAATTTGCTGGCTTTTCCATCGAGACACCAACATAACTGATCTTTGCGCTCTGTAGCTGTCCAGTGAGATACATCTGCATATCTGCTGAATTTTACAAAGAAGGCTTCCCAGTTAGAGGTCCCATCATACCGCAAGGCTTTGGACAGATACACAGGTTTAGATTCGTGTCGCCCCTGGCTCTCGGAGACTGTTGGTTGACGTCGTATGAAAGTTGGCGACAACTGAGGTGAAGGCAATGTGCGTCGTTGTACCATAGGTGTCTGGAACCTGATATGGTCTGGAATTGGACGTTGCACTTCATTGTCATGCAAAGAATTTTCCTGTTCTTCTGATCTGTAATTAGTGTGACTGCCATGTGGTCGCATATTGTTAGGTATAGAATGCTTCTGAGTACCCGTCGGTGTCGACTCACTATTGTATGCGTGCAATGCACGGCTACTATCACCTGATGATGGAGTTCTCCTAGGTTCAGACAAAGGGGTCGCTGTGTGTCTAGGGTGAGTAGACGGCTTTGCTGTGCAGTCACTCGTCTTGTACTCTGTATTTACTTCACCATGATCCTCGTAATCCTGGAACTTTGTGAAGTAATCCTCCATACCATCACTTGTTGGCTTGGCGTAGCTATGATCTATACACAATGGTGGTAGAAAATCAACACATTCAACTAGTTCTGGTGTGACCCTTAGTTTAGGTATACCCACAAATGTTTCCAAGTCAATGGGGCCTTGCTTTCTCAGTTCCCATATACGGTCAGCTATGACCTGACCCACACCTGGTAGGACTCTTAGATCTTCATAGGCACAGGTTTAATGTTAATTTTGAATGGACTCTTCCTGTGTTTTGACATCATGTTACTGGTGGGGGGGGCCAAGTCAATGGGGCCTTGCTTTCTCAGTTCCCATATACGGTCAGCTATGACCTGACCCACACCTGGTAGGACTCTTAGATCTTCATGGGCACAGGTGTTTATGTTAATTTTGAATGGACTCCTCCTGTGTTTTAACATCATGTTACTGGTGGGGGTATGTACAAACAAATTTGTGTGCTTACTTTATTTCAAAATAATATACAATACAAGTTATCCTATCAATGACCAATCTTTAATTTAATTCAAATTTAAATCAATATTTTAACTGGCAATAGAAACTCATTCGGTATTACAATACCATGTGGTCGACCATGTGCATCTTGATCTTCCGGTGATTAGCCTCACTACGTGTTTAACTTTTTTCTCAACAAAATGCACAAAAACATAATACTGCCAGACTTTGTAATCGTAATGATTATAACTTAATGAATAAATAGAATTTCACATAACTTAATTCAAATTGTCAGTAAATTTTCAAGAATTACTATACATATACACGTGTGGGACTTTGACAGATTCCCGCCACGAGAAAAATATCAACGAAGGAGTTCCAGGGGCGATCCCAGAACAACCTAGGGAGATGATACTCCCAAGCATGATGCTTGAGGTGCTTAGAGCGATACTGACATCCAGGAACAGGGCATGCTGATCGTTTATCCCGTACATTAGGTATCTGTCTTTGTGTGGACGGTCCCGGCTCCTTGGTCGGTTCCTTGGCAGGTTTCGAATCTGGTGAAAGTTCCTGTGTCGGCGCATCACCTGTCCGTCGCCGCTTAAAGGGTAGTAGGCCCTCTTCAACATCAGACGACTCGTTGTCTGTTTCTTGATGGCAGTACTTATCTGTGAGGTACTCGTCAGAATCAGAGATGTCGGCTTCATCTGTCGTGATGTACTCTCTGTCAGATTCTTCCATTGTACCTAAAATAAAATTGAACACAAACATAACATTAGTAAAAGGTACAAGACATATTATACTTGACACCTTGGACATAAATACGTCTTCAAGGTATCTGCTAACTCTTCAGTGACTGCGACACATGCTCCGTGATACCAAGTATCACAGGAGTCGCACTGAATCATTTGACGTCCGTCGTCAGGTTTGTCACATATACAAAAAGTGTCAATTGATTGCAACTGGAGAACATTTTCTCCATTTCGCAGACGATGCTGGCATTGGCGTAGCCAGTCAGGTATTTTCCTGTCACAACACTTTTTCAATCTGTCATGGTTAGTAATAAACACTGAATTTCTAAGTTTGACTTTGTAGATATATGGGGATACTTTCTGAATAGCAATGCCAGGTCCTTTCCAAGGTGGATCTAGTTTCTTAGAACGACCTTTAGTTTTGGCGCTATCCAACACATAGATGAGATCACCAACAGCATATTCTCTGGTGTGAATCTTGACATCATAATCTCTCTTCATATGGACGTGATGTGCCTTCAGTACATCTCTGGTTACTTCATGAGCTGTTCTTATAGACTCTTGTAATCTTGACACATAATCCTCGAGGTCAATGGATGCATTGGTTTCAGGTGGTCGAAACACTAGGTCAGCGGGTACGCTTACTTCACGGCCTAACATAAGTTTGTTTGGTGTGAAACCAGTGTGTCTGTTAACGGATGATCTAATAGCACTAGCAAGCTGAGGTAAATGTTCATCCCAATTATTTTGTGACTTGACAACAAAACAGCGTACAGCATCCATAAGTGTGCTATTAAATCTCTCAACCTGCCCATTTGCTGAAGGGCGATAAGGCGTTGTGCGGCTCTTATGAATCTGAAGTATATCACAAATAGTCTTGAAGAGTCTGCTCTCAAAGCTTCTTCCTTGGTCAGTGAATATGTTGAAGGGAAAACCAAATCGAGCAAAAAATTCATTTACAGCAACTCTAGCTGTGACTTCAGCAGTTTGTGATGGTAATGGGACACATTCCACCCATTTGGTAAATTGGTCAACCATGACTAAAATGGTTGAGTTTCCACAGGTAGATTCGGGTAAGGGACCCAAGAAATCAAGGTGAACTCTCTACATTGGTATTCCAGCTTGGTATTTTGTCATGGGACACTTTGCTTTTCTGTTGGCCTTTTTGTGTTTACTGCAAATGTCACATGTCCTTACAAAATCTCTGGTTGACTGATTCATGTTTTACCAATAGAACTTCTCTTTCACTCGTAAATATGTTCTTGACACACCTTGATGTCCCATAACTGTTAAGTCATGACATAGTCCTAGTACTTCATCTACCAAGGTTTTTGGCACCACAGGTCTTGGTTCTCCACCATTCTTTGGGTTGTCACGCAGTATTTCCTCACCATTAATGAAAAACATCTCTTTATGAACCCAGTATTTCTTTGCTGCCTTGCTGCTTATAAAGATTTCCTCTTCAGATGGGGTTTCATATGACACCAGATGAGGCAGTGTTAATCTAAGATCTGGGTCATTTTTCTGAAACTTTTTCAGTTCTTCTGGGGAGTACTCAATGCCAGCAAACCCAATATTACGGGTGGCTATGCATACGCGATTGCTTTGCTGTTCATTCGTACCAATGGTGATGGAAAACTCATCATCTGTAAAGGAAATTTCCACTGAAGTGTGCTGCATTTCCGGGCTCGCTTCAAACTCAATATTTTCATTAAACAACCAGAAAAAAGCTGCATGTACTTCGTTTGTGTCTGCCTTTCTACCCAGAGGGACTACATCATCAACATCTTCAATGAATTTCGACCAGTTGTTATGCGCCCTTACACAATACTTGCATCCTCCACAGGGAAGCTTAGATGGGTCTATAGTTGCCCTCATTTCTGGACAGGGTTTCGCATCTGGTGCTCTTGAGAGTGCATCAGCAATCCCATGTTTCTTGCCAGGCCGATGTATTACAGTCATGTTGTACTGGCTCAAGACTTCAAGCCATCTTGCCAATTGACCCTGTGGATCCTTAAAGTTGAGGAGCCAGGTTAAGCTACTGTGGTCTGTCCTGACAAGGAATTCTCTTCCCAGCAGATAGTGGTTTAACTGTTTCGTGAAGCGCACAATAGATAACAGTTCTTTTCTGGTGGTGCCGAAGCGTCGTTGCTCTGGCGTAAGACTGTAACTTCCATATGCAATGACATGTTCTCTTCCATCCTGTAACTGTATAAGTTCTGCACCAATAGCTGTATCTGATGCATCAGTATCAAGAATGAATTGATCACTGGAGTTCGGAACAGTCAAAACAGGAGTTGAAGTTAGTGCTTTTATCAGATCGCCAAAAGTTTCTTGTTGTTCAAGTCCCCAGGTAAAAGGCTTTTTAGTTCTTTTTACCTGTAACTCTGTTTAAAGGACCAGATATTCTAGCATAATCCTTGATGAATGCCCTATGGTAATTGGCAAAGCCTAAAAATCTTTCAACTTCTTTTGTAGTCTTAGGGGTTTGCCATTTTTTAACCACTTCAACATACTCATCTCCTATTGCCATTCCTGTCTTGCTGACCTTTCTTCCTAAAAACTCAACTTCTGTTTGAAACATTAAACACTTTGCAGGCTTCAGTTTCAGTCCATAATGACGAAATCTGTCGAAGACTAGTTGTAAAATCTGTAGATGGTCTTCAAAGGATTTTCCCATAACCAGAATGTCGTCCAAGAATGCTAACACGATATTCCATGTTAATCCTCTTAAAACAAGGTTCATAACTCTGGCGTAGGTTGACGGAGCATTGCAGAGTCCGAAACTCATGCGCGTAAACTGGAAAAGGCCATATTTCGTAATGAAGGCTGTTTTAGCTTTATCCGAGTCATTAACTTTGATTTGATAACATGCTGAATTGGCGTCCAGTTTAGAAAACCATTCATTTCCAGCCAAGGTGTCAATACATTCTTCTATGAGTGGGAGGGGGTAGACATCCTTTTTGGTGACCGAATTAAGTTTTCTGTAGTCTATGCACCATCTTACTTTACCATCTCTTTTGCGAATTAGTACGGGCGGAGATGCCCATTCAGACGTTGATGGCTCTATGATCCCTGCATTCAACATGGTCTTTAGATGGGTCTCTTCTTCTTTTATAAAATCTAATGGGGTTCGTCTCATTCTCTGCTTGACAGAAACAGCTGTGCCCGTATCGATGGTGTGCTTTATCTCAGTAAAATTTCCTAGATCAAAATCATTCTCATATTGGTACTCTGTTATCAAATTTTTAAACTGCTCTTGTTGACTATTATTGAGGTTAGTGACAGACTTCTTTAGTAGCGGATGTAAATAGTCTGGGATTTCTGATGTGGAAGTTTTTGTTTCAACTGATATGTTGACTGGTTGAGCTTGAACTGCTTCTCCAACAACAGTTCCTTTGTGAATGGTGTAGTACCTGTCACTTGCATTGACTAAACATAGCCTAGTGAGTTCTGTTTAGAGTACACACATCGTGGCATCATAACGGTAATATCTTCCTCAGGCTCTATAACGTAGTTTCCCTCAATGTGTCGAGATAGTTTACCATTGACATGTATGGCTGAATTTGGCGGAATTAGTTTTACCAGGCACTGTTACTTTGGCAACTGTTGGAGCTTCCCGACTCTTTCCATATGACATCTGCAAAACTTCAGAGTTAATGGAGAACTGGTTCTTACTGCAATCGAGTATAACATTGTTTTCCCGCATGAAGTCTAAGCCTAGGAGCATGTCATCATCCATAGGTGCTACGTATATTTCAGATGGGTATGTTTTGGATCCTATCATGATGTCAACAGGACTAATGATGAATGTGTCCATTTTCATATCACGCCCTGCACCATGCATGGCTGCGCGTTTCTTAATAGGTGGTTTAATCTGCATCTTTTCATACACCCGATCTGAGATGATAGTGACTTCTGCTCCCGTATCTATTACTGCAGTAATGTCTGTAGAGTTCACTTTCACATTTAATCTCAGCATAGAAGCTGATCCCAACTGTAGAATGGTAATTGTTTTGTCTACGTCTGCACTTTGATTCTCAGAATAGGAAGTATGATTTCTATTTGATGTTTTCCGTCTAGGTCTTCTATGCTTCTTGCGTTTCCTTGATGTATGTCTTATTGATTTTGGGCTCGTTTCCTCTGAAGCACAACTTTTCTTGAGGCGCTCTGTAGTATTTCGGGTCGGATTTACGCCTGTTGACCCGGCCCACTCTCGTTTAAAGTTCTCGTCTCAGACTGTGAACTCCCGTTTGTATTCTGACTTCTGCTTTGATTCTGTGGTCTCAACTTCTTAGGCTTTCTACAATCTCTTGCTAGGTGCCCTGGTTTGTCACAATTGTAGCATGTACGAGTCTCCGTATTTTGTGGTCTTCTTTTATGTTTATTCTCCATGCTGCTTAATTTTGTATGAAGCATTTGCATGTTGTCCACAAGAATCTTGATCTGTTCCTCCATAGACTTTAGCTGATTTGATTGATGTGCTGATGGAGAAAAATTCTTGTCACTTTTCACTGCTGCGTTAATTGTTCTCACGGAATCAATCTCGTGCTCGGAGTCTTCAGAAAATTCTCGGCGTCTGATGGGTTTACCATAAATAGCTTAATAGATAGATACCGGCAGAGACTGTTGATAGCCTACAGATATATAAAGTGTTCCGAATGGGGGAATACGACAAACATAGGAAATATCCTCGGCCAGTCTGTGTCCAGTTTGTAAATAAATCACATAAGGACATTGTGATGAGACACATTAAAATTCTCAAGGATAAGAAGTCCCCAATAAGAGTGTCTAAAAACCAACCTGAAGAAGTCCGTGAAAAAAGGAAGCATTTATATGATGTCGAAAAGAAATATGCGGACCGTAACATAGAAACGGTGCTAAAAGGTCAGAAGCTCATTTTCACGCAGAGCAAGACGGTGTACAGGGAAAAAATTGGTAGCAGACCAATGGCCGATGAGATCATCAGTGGAGAAGAGGTAAAGATCGCGATCAGTACGGGGAAGACAACAGAAGACATTGGAAACCGGTTTGCTGGCCACGCAACGCCAGTAGATTCCTATAAACAGGTGAGACGATCGCTTGTGGAAGTTATGCAGACAGATAACACTACCAGTGCAAGTCATAACTTTTATGCGTTTCTGTTCACCAGTAACGACGGCACGATACACGAGGGATCGGAAGATGACGGCGAGCA
>PRKT01002303.1:13910-26529 GCA_003671525.1 Saccostrea glomerata | reverse complement strand
TCGGGGCTAAACACGGCAAAAAATATCAAAATCGCGTGATCATGTGCCAGTTCGAGGAACACCAACGTAAAGTTGACAACATCAAAAATCCGAATTCTGAAATCGGTTTCTTTCGGTTTTTCTTGGTGAATGTAATGATTATCGGCAGTTTCTTTTTTAATAAATTTGCATTAAAACAGGCGAAAGAATGAGTTACCCGAGTGCCTGACGTGACTCCGTTACGCATCAATGTCGTTGTCACGATTGATTGGAAACGGAAATATTCCTAACCCTTTCTGATAACGGTTTAGACGTTCTAAACAATTCTAGCTTCTGAACACCAATCATTGTTGCTTCTGTTCTAACATAGGCAACGCAAAATCCACACCACATAGAACACCCTTCAACCGTTAAAAGATTGCAGAAAATGCATATCGTCTATAAATTCTGAAGAAAACAATGTATATTCCTCAAGCGCATCAAATGATATAAGCATTGACAAACTTTTCGTCATCAAGTTGCACGTGGATTTTGGCTTTTTTAAAAAGTATTTTCCCTAGGTGACGTCATAAAATTCATTGTTGAGTAATTTTGAACACTAATTTTAGTGCATATTCACCAGGATTCTGATCTGACAAGTTTTCGTAATTTTGGTAATGCGGTCAGAAATTTACCCCAAATAATGTTACCATGTATTTTTTTTTCCTTACAGTATATAAAACCTAAGTGTTCCGCTCACCGAAAGATGTATCATTTGGCAAACTCTTTCACATTATAAATACATTTTAAAAAATGGAGCGAGACCCACTTATTTGAAAAAGTATATATCATAGTAAAACAATATTTAAATTTTGCACTTTCATAATGTGTATATCCCTTTTCCTTTTAACTTTTTTCAATTTATGAGACTATTTGAAATTATGAATATGTTTAATCTTTAATATTAAATAAAATAACCAAAATTAAATCGACTTTATATTTTCACATTATTCATCAAACCATTCATATTTTTCTTTGCTTTTTTATTCATTTTTAAAAATAATAATTCTTATTTTTAGCTATTGATGATATCCAACATGCAAGATGTATATTTCATTTATACAAACACGAGAAGTGTTATTTATCTCAGATGTTATATATAAAATAACGCTTAATATTAGTTTGATAGGATTTATTTGAAGTTTGGCGTATCTGGTCGCGGTGACATATGACAAATTTGGGAGCGGCCGCCGGGTCGTCTCCCCAACAATAACAACAAATGTGGCGACCCCAAATGGGCTAAATATTGTGCACTGGGTAAATTTCGCAAATGCACAACGCCACGCAAAATGGATACAATGGGCCAATATCCCATTTAAATAGTATCCATGTCTATGAATGGGCCAATGTCCCATCAAAAATGAAAATCAATACAATATGATACACTGGGCCAATATCCCATTAACAATGTCATCAATGTTAAATCATTACAATATTGTTCAATGGTCCAATATCCCATTAACATATCCAGGTACTAAAAATGTTGAGATTTGCTTTATCAATGTTTAAAATAAAAGTAAATGCGCAAATAGCGCCACAGATGCGCAAATAGCGCCACAAATGCACAAATAGTGCCACAAATGCGCAAATAGCGCCACAAATGCACAAATAGTGCCACAAATGCGCAAATAGCGCCACAATATGTCATACGAGTCAGTTAACAACAGCACTCGTTCATGTGAGGTTGGGTTGACGATAACGCCACATGCTCGTAAGAGCATCCGCCACCAATAACTGTCACACAAATTGGTGACGGGTCGTCATTCCCCATCTCTGTCACCACTAACCAGCGCCATTTATAGTTAAGCTTATTTTTGCCCTAATTATTTAGTAGCTATGGTCATGATAAAGGTACCCCTTTTTACTTACCTTATTAATACTTCCCTTATTTATGGAAAAACACAGCAATCATTCAAACTTGAAGACAGCCAAATGATTTTGACCAAAAACATTGTGTGTTGCCTGCTATTGAATCGAGGCATGATGTTGGGATTAGATGGTTGAATTTACTTAAGCGACAGACTTGATAATGTGACAGTATATTACATATTTTCAAGGATAGGCAGTTGGACATTATAACCACAACTTTTTCTACCTAATATATTTTGCAAGATCTGTGAACTATTTTATTGGGTGTTTATGCACGATATTGAATCTTGTTCGAGGATGCTGAAAAGGACATATAGGGGGGGGGGGGTTAAAAATGTACAACTGATAAGAATCACAAATTTTCAAATTTAAAATTGTGGAATTATTTGTAAATGTACGACTTGCACAACCGTTAGCAACCAAGTACAATGAGTTTAAAAACAACTTCGGATTACAGGACATACATAACAATGGATAGTAAAGGGAATATATAATATGACTGTTTTTATCGTTTTCTCGACTTTTACAGGACAATAGAGGGAAAGTTATACTGCAGTGGTAGTAAGTTAATTCAGTGACATAATCATATAAACAGGTCTTGTTTGTACCAACAAATAAATTTGCCGTAATCTCATCTAACATCTAGTTTGTATGCATGCTTGAACACAACCGAGAGATGTGCGTAATGAGAACACTTGTATTAAGAAATTGCATTAAACTGTTCTCAGCAGGTGAGCACCACAGGCCGTGGGCCTGTATGGTATATATTCTCCCGGGAACGTATGTATGAAGAACTAATTAATGCCTCATTGTAAACGATGAGAACAAATTATGCTTATTGATTAAACATTAGAAATCATATGATTTGAAATCAGAATGCTAAAGAGGGATTGATAATTAGTACCGATAATGACGGGCCTATTGAGCCTGAGAGATATAATACCTATTAAAGATCTAGACATGGAAATAGGTGTTTCCCTTTCTGTTAGATTTTCCATTCCCTTCAAGACGCTTAGACTTAAAGAAGAAAATACTGGGTATAAAACTTGACCGATGTTTAAGTTACCCTTAAATAGGGTAGTTCCCCGACTGCACGTATAAAGAAGTTCCCAAATCCCTGTGTACTCTTTTCTCATCCCCGGCTATAAAGTTAAATGTGTAATCGTTCAAGTAACTTTTTACCCTTTATCATAACAGACGGCTACAGGTATAGGCAATTGACATGATTGCTCCCACACTAATTAGGCAGAGACAGTTAATTGCTAAGGGGATAATGTGATCTGCTCATGTGATATTGGCTACCCTAAGTTAATTTTTTTTTTTTTAACCAAATCTCCAGGATGTTCGGTATTTATTTTAACATGTAAAGGGAGTCATATTCTAACAGATTCACCCCCGATGTCGGTGAAAAGCTGTAGAGTATCACGAGAACTCCCTTCAGTATCATTCTTCAAATAACCCCATTGAAGTTAGTTGGAATTAATCACATATGAATGTTTAGTTATCTAGCTTTAGTAACCTAAGTAACCTATTGACAAGGATTAAAATTTAATGCCAAGCATATTACAGTAAGGCCTGGTTGATGCACGGCTACCCGGAATGGCCCTTGGGGGGGGGGGGGGGGGGGGGGGGGGGGGGGGGGGTTCTGATAAGATTTGCGTTTTGTTGCTGTGAATCGAATTTACATAGTCTGTCTATTTCGAGCTCCAAGAACCCTAAACATGTTGTGAATCCCTGGGCTTTATCCATGTGAAGAGGTACAAATGTGTATCTATTTGAGCACACAGGCAAGTGTCTGCCCATCCTGCAAAAATATTGATATTTTAATATAGATAAGTGATGTGTTGTACCTTAACCTGCTTATTTTGTAAACGACCAATTACACTAATGTAGAGAATGTCTAACATATTATAATATGGAAATACTAGTATATTGTCTATGGATTAGGCTTCCCTAAAATAAAGTCCTAACAGCTTACATCTTTATGTATAAATACCCCCTCCTTGGTGGTATTTTGATAGGATGGTTGTCCCCAGTATCAATCCTGTGTTTGACAATTCCTGTGCGTCCCAAATCTTTATCAGATTTTGCAAAAAGATTGGTATATTCATACAAAAATTTATGAGCTTCTCTTTTCTGCTTTCGCGTCAAGTAGCTTGAAGTTTTCTTCAGCATCTCAACCAAATCAGGTCTTAACTTCTAAGGTTTGCTTGACGTATTCTCTTCTTGTGACTCAACCACTTTGACTTCACTGAGTTGTCCAATAACCGTACCTGGGTAAATGACTTTGGATTCCTCGCCAACATTGAGCAAACGGACTGGTACCGTCTCTTGTGGTAAGACCAATGTTCTGGCTGTTATGTAGCCTTCTCTTGGTATATCAGATACAAATGGTTCCACCAAACATGTTTTCCTTGGAACATGTCTGCCGTCCTTCAACACTTGTCCCTGCGTGATGATCTCACTTCTTGGAGGAATGCTGACTATCTTTGTTGCGGTTATTCTGTTGCAGCCTATGTGACCCTCAACAAACAGTGGTATTATCTTATCTTTAATATGAAGTACCCTTTGACTCATGTCCACCGTGCATGCATTTGACAGTAGAAAGTCAAGTCCCAATATACCATCTGCCTGAATCTCCGCAATGACAGCAGTCGCATGTGTTACCATGCCCTCAATATTGAGTGTTATGTCCGCCTTACCCTTGACAGACAGCTCACTTCCATTTGCAGCTAAGATACTCTGGTTAACCTTTTGCAGCTTTGGCCTTATGTTCTCTGCAATTTTCTCGTACATTGCTGAGGACAACAATGTCAGTGTTGCCCCTGTGTCAACCAGGAATTTAGCTTGGGTACCTTGCACAGAGATGTCTATGTACATGCCTGCTTCATCTAGGGAAGATCCAACTCCAATTGATCCACTACGACAGGCTATCTGTGGCGTTTGTTTACTTCGTACTGGCCTGCCTAATCCCTTTTTCTCTTTTGAATCCTTGTGTTCACTTTCACTGGGTCGTTTCTTCAGCTTGGGACAATTGCGTTTTATGTGGCCTTCCTTGTTACACTCATAACAACGCAATGGTTTGCCTCCCACTTGTTTGTCATAGGTTTTACTGACTGACCGATTCAGCTTCAGTTTTCCAATCTCGTTGGTTAACGTATTCATGTTAGCCTCCATGGACTTCCTCCATGGACTTCATCCATGTCTCAAGACTGTTCTGGCTAACCTCTGAAGATGAGTGTTCTGCTGCCGATACAAATACAATGGGTCTCTTCTTGATTGGACAGCCACTAACTGTGGCCAACGGGTATCTCCCGCAAGTAAATTTCTTCTTGTCCTGCCACTACAGAAGTCTCCTGGCACTTCTCCCACCTTTCATTGTGGTATGCCACCTCTCTCTCTTATATGACCAAATGGTTGCCTTATTCAGGTCTTATGCTTTGGTTCATTGTTAAACACTTAGCCGTCTATTCCCCGCAACCGTCTGCCTTATACAGGTCTTATAACGGTATATAGAAGAATAAACGAACCAATGTTTATCAACACCGTCACCAGAGAGGTTTCAAAGTATTGCAATACAACCAATATTTATCCAAATGCAGTCTCCGTACAATGGCAGTCTCATACTACTTGTATGATCGTAAAATTAATATTTTTTAGTGTTTAAGACTTTGAAAGATAACGTAGGTCTAACGTTTATACGAAACTAAACTACACCCATTTCCGTTTCAGAAGGAAAGCTGAAGGATAGCATTCTAATATGGCGTCAAGCGGTTTGGTGAAAACTTGGGGGATTTTTATTATTGTAAATAAACCGAACTTAAAACAAAATACAGTTGAAAAAAAAATTCCTATCAGGCATGAAGGGTAATTCTGTTAAGAAGCATTTTTCTGTTATGTAATTGCAGTAAAATCAACCATTGAACACAGTTTCATAATTTACCATGTAATATGGGTTGCAGGTTTGAGCCGTTAATAGGTCCCTGATTTGACCATAATTATTATTTTTTTTTACATGCTCTTTAATATTCTTCTGTCTCAGACACTTAATGTTTTAAGTCTCTCTTTACATAAAGAAAAAAAAATTCCCAATACTATTATATTAAATTAATTTTTCCACTCTTAATTATCTCAAGTTTCCCTTTCGAATTAACATTTAATGCTTTAAAAAAAAAAACGGATTCAAATTCTTGAAATTCAACAACTGCAGTAATTCAAAACATTGCAGATAATATTCCATCCTATTCAATATCCTTCTGAACACTCGATTTAGACATACATATTCCAACCCTTCCAACATTCCCCTCTGCTTCCAGAAGGGTCCCAATCGAGTGGGCCCCTGGCCTTCGTGCTTGCACTTCGGAAGGCCTCGGGTACCAGGCTACTATATATACTTGGTACGTGACGTAGTTTCCTCCTTTCTAAGTTAGCAGACGAGCACATGGGTAGGTTGGTTCAAGCGATACAATCATTTCAATTTTGGATCGATATTTAAAAAAGAAAATACGTTTTAGCCTGACAGTGTCTTCTCAATTAGAGCACGTTTGTCCATTTTCACTGAAAGATTAAATCGATTACGCATACTTTCATTGGATTGAAGGTTAACTAAGCCTAGCGGTCTAATTTTCAAATGAATATTGCTATGAATTTAAAGCGGCTTTTACAAACGTATTATCACAGACCTGTATAAAAACTTCAAACTAGTACTTCAATCTTCATCACGAAAAGGTAATTCCGGTGCCCAGAATAACAAATTTAACTTAGAATGTTATGAAGCCAGGAAGCTTGGAATCTCGACCTACAACACAAAATGCCGACCGTGGGGAAATAACTCTTGCTTAAATCACTTCGATGAAAAACCATACATTTATATAATTTATCCAATCGCTGCCTCGTGTTTGGGTGGTCACGAGTAAGTGGCCCTCTTAGGGTGAAATAATAAACGTTTTATGCTAACTAGATTACACAAGCCGTTCTTTAAAAATATATAATTATACATTGATTCATAAAATAAATTCCATTTAACAAATTGCTATAAATAGACACAAGTTTTTTTTGTTACATAATTTCAATCAAAATTTTGGACAGGCACAAGCAAAGACAAGGGACATAATTCAAAAGGCCAACTTTAGGTAAGGGGTGGTCACGAATAAGTAGCCTTCTTTGGGTGAAATAATAATAATAATAATAAAAAAGTTACAGGAAAACTATGTATTTGCATATATGTTCACAGGTGCATGAAATATAGCATGTGTCAGTCTAACACTTGCATAAGGTCAACACAAGTGCATACGAATGCACAGTCATTTAAATCTCATAATCAACGGCTTTACTATCTTGGATTAAGCACACTAAGTCATAATTCAGGTACTCTCAAAATTCTTCTGGACTAAAACGAGCAGTCGTGCAGTGCTTTGGACAAGGGTTTTAAATCAGATTACAAACGCCCATCCCTCAAAAAATCCCCAACCGGGACGATGCTCAAGATTATGGTTGCTCGCGCTCGATCACGCATTTTACCTACCCACTTCCATTTAACATTAACGCACACATAAACCCAAGGGAAACAACAGTTAACACTGAATAACTTTCGACACAGTTGATGCCATGTTTCGAAGACTTACAGGACCATTTTCTCTAAAAATCTAAAACAGATAAGGCAAACGCATATACTGGTATTTATACATAAAGATGTATGCTGTTAGGACTTTATTTTAGGGAAGCCTAATCCATAGACAAAATACTAGTATTTCCATATTATAATATGTTATACATTCTCTACATTAGTGTAATGGTCGCTTACAAAATAAGCAGGTTAAGGTACAACACATCACTTATCTATTAAAATATCAATATTTTTGCAGGTTGGGCAGACACTTGCCTGTGTGCTCAAATAGATACACATTTGTACCTCGTAACATGGATAAAGCCCAGGGATTCACAACATGTTTAGTGTTCTTGGAGCTAGAGATAGATAGATTATGTAAATTCGATTCACAGCAACAAAACGCAAATCTTATCAGAACACCCCCCCAAGGGCCATTCCGGGTAGCCGTGCATTAACCAGGCCTTACTGTAATATGCTTGGCATTAAATTTTAAACCTCGTCAATAGGTTACTAAAGCTAGATAACTAAACATTCATATGTGATTAATTTCGAACTAACTTCAATGGGGTTATTTGAAGAATGATACTGAAGGGAGTTCTCATGATACTCAACAGCTTTTCACCGACATCGGGGGTGAATCCATTAGGACATGACTCCCTTTACATGTTAAAATAAATACCGAACATCCTGGATATTTGGCTACGAAAAAAAAAACAAAAAAAAAAACAGTGTAGGTTTTAGGCTCAACATATATTCGTAACGCCATATATAGCCACAATGGGCTTGTAATAGTATACGTTTAATCAAGAAAAAATTAACTTGGGGTAGCCAATACCACATGAGCAGATCATATTATCCCCTTAGCAATTAACTGTCTCTGCCTAATTAGTGTGGTAGCAAACATGTCAATTGCATATGCCTGTAGCCGTCTTTTAGGACAAAGGGTAAGAAGTTACTTAAACGATTATATATTAAACTTTATAGCCGAGGATGAGAAAAGAGTACACCGGGATTTGGGGACTTTTTATACGTGCAGTCGGGGAACTACCCTATTTAAGGGTAACTTAAACATCATTCAAGTTGAGCACATTCTAATATAGATTCATTATAATACCCGGTATTTTCTTCTTTAAGTCTAATTAAGCGTCTTGAAGGGAACGGAAAATCTAACAGAAAGGGAAACACCTATTTCCATGATCTTAAATAGGTATAATATCATCACTCAGGCTCAATAAGCCTGTCATTAGCGGTCAAATACTAATTATCAATCACACTTTAGCATACAAATCATATGATTTCTAATGTTTAATCAATAAGCATGATTTTTTTCATCGTTTACAATGAGGCATTAATTAGTTTTCCATACATAAGTTCCATACAGGCCCACAGTTAATATCTACTTTAATTGTAATTTATTAATACAAGTGCTCTCACTACGCATATCTCTCGGTTGTGTTCAAGCATGCATACAAACTAGATGTTAGACTACGACAAATTTATTTGTAGGTACAAGCAAGACCTGTTTATATGGTTATGTCACTGGATTGAACTTATTACCACTGCAGTATAACTTTCCCTCTATTGCCCTGTAAAAGTCGAGAAAACGATAAAAACAGTCATATTATATATTCCCTTTACTATCCATTGTTATGTATGCCCTGTAATCCGAAGTTGTTTTAAACTCATTGTACTTGGTTGCTAACGGTTGTGCAAGTCGTACATTTACAAATAACTCCACATTTTTAAATTTGAAAATGTGTGATTCTTATCAGTTGTACATCTTTAACCCCCCCTCATATGTCCTTTTCAGCATCCCCGAAAAGAAGAATCAATATCGTGCACAAACACCGCAACAGAGTAGTTCACAGATCTTACAAAAATATGCTAGGTAGAAACAGTTGTAGATATAATGTCCAACTGCCTATCCTTGAAAATATGTAATATACTGTCACATTATCAAGTCTGTCGCATAAGTAAATTCATCCAACCCCCCCCCCCCCCTCATATGTCCTTTTCAGCATCCTCGAACAAGAATCAATATCGTGCACAAACACCGCAAAAGAGTAGTTCACAGATCTTACAAAAATATGCTAGGTAGAAAGAGTTGTAGATATAATGTCCAACTGCCTATCCTTGAAAATATGTAATATACTGTCACATTATCAAGTCTGTCGCAAAAGTAAATTCATCCATCTAATCCCGACATCATGCCTCGATTAAATACCAGGCAACACAATGTTTTTGGTCAAAATCATTTGGCTGTCTTTAACTTCGAATAATTGCTGTGTTTTTCCATAAATAAGGAAAGTATTGATAAGGTAAGTAAAAAAGTGATTAGACAAAAATAAGCTTAACTATAAATGGCGCTGGTTAGTGGTGACAGAGGTGGGGAATGACGACCCGTCACCAATTTGTGTGACAGTCATTGGTGGCGGATGCTCTTACGAGCATGTGGCGTTATCGACAACCCCACCTCACATGAACGAGTGCTGTTGTTAACTCGTATGACATATTGTGGCGCTATTTGCGCATTTACTTTGATTTTAAACATCGTATGACATCTTGTGGCGCTATTTGCGCATTTGTGGCGCTATTTGCGCATCTGTGGCGCTATTTGCGCATTTACTTTGATTTTAAACATTGATAAAGCAAATCTCAACATTTTTTAGTACCTGGATATTTTAATGGGATATTGGACCATTGAACAATATTGTAATGATTTAACATTGATGACATTGTTAATGGGATATTGGCCCATTGAACAGTATTGTATTCCACATTGCTTACATTGTTAATGGGATATTGGCCCATCGTATCATATTGTATTGATTTTACATTTTTGATGGGACATTGGCCCATTCATTTGACATGGATACTATTTAAATGGGATATTGGCCCATTGTATCCATTTTGCATGGCGTTGTGCATTCGCGAAATTTACCCAGTGCACAATATTTAGCCCATTTGGGGTCGCCACATTTGTTGTTGATTGTTGGGGAGACGACCCGGCGGCCGCTCCCAATTTTGTCATATGTCACCGCGACCAGATACGCCAAACTTCAAATAAATCCTATCAACTAATTAAGCGTTATTTTATATAATAACATCTGAGATAATGTTTGTTTAATTGAATACGTTATGTATTGAATATTTTTTTTACAGACATCATTGCTTTTCATAAACTTTTGTCAAAACGTCAAGAGAATCTAGGAAATTATGCCGTTGTTGTATTTGGGAACGTAATCCTGAACACAGGAAATGCCTATGACGTCACGACGGGGAAATTCACAGCACCTGAGGATGGAATCTACTCATTCACGTGGACCATTCTTACGCTCCATGGGAAATATTTTAACACGGAAATTGTTCACAACGGTAACATAATTGGTTATAATCATGCAGATGGCGTCTCAGGCAGTTCGACCAATTCTTCCGGATCTTCGTCAGCTATAGTTAAAATGAAGAAGAAAGATAAAGTCTGGATAAGAACAAATGGTGTGTATGGAAAGTTTGTTTATGAAAACTGGTCATCCTTTTCTGGATTTAAATTGTAACATGTTTCAAATAAAGAGATTTCAAAAGTTGAATATATGTATCTTTATATACTACATGTATCTAACTATATACGCTAACATTGAGCTAGGATTTTTGAAAATCTTTACAAACTAATGTGAAAATTATTTATTCTTGTATAAATACTACTGGGAAGAGACCTGTCTTCCAGTAGTGCTGTCAAAAAAAGGGGGGGGGGAGTAAATAGACTGTGGAACGTATTTGTGGCTCGCTCGGTTGACAGCTACACTGAAATTATAATCTTTACCTTAATCCATGATGTATACTGCATAAATATATTTTTTGAAAATAATTATAAAAAAGAATATCATTGTACACAATGGCATTATATAACAAATATTCTGTGAAAGTCTCATTAAATTTCATTCAGTGGTATGAGAGGTGTTGCCGATAAGAGATAGGTATCCCAAAGTTTAACAGACAGACGGACGTACAAACGGACGGACGGATATACCGATTGCTATATACCCTCCCGCTTTTCAAGCGAGGGATACACATATATAGTTTTAAAGATGTGTTTCTAGAAATTTTTGGATTGTGGATATTTTTGTGATTTGAAACTAATCATTCTAATGTAATTCCATTGAAAGTTTATTTTAAAAAGTTTCAAATTGATCAAATATCTATACCCAGTATTACAAATGCACTGCATGACGTACATATTATATGGTAGGTTGTGGGATTATCTACCATAAGGGTAGTTGAAAGAAGGAATTCTTTCAAAAACACCCAAACCGCATTCACGGATAAATACATCCCAATCAAAATTGATAACCACCAGATGGAATTAACATTCTCTGGATTAACAGCAATTCATCAGACAGAAAAAAACTATTTAAAACTAAAAAGGAAGAAGACTGATCACATTTTAGAGAATCACACAGGTACTAATTGAAAGGATAACTGGAGAAGGAACATCGGGAATACATAGAAGGAAGCTGTTAATCACTGCATCAGAAAAACAGATCCTAGAGATAATAAGTCAAGTATGACACCTGGAATCAGCAAGGGATTCTAGTCATACATCAAAAACACCAATAAAGCTACCAATTCAGGTGTCCCTCAAGGGTCAGTCCTTGGTCCCTTTTTATTCATTTTGTATATTAATGACATATCTGAATCAAAGTACTGAAAGTACTGATGGGAGTTGATTATTAAATTAATTTGATGTATGATTGATTGATTTATATTGTTTAACGTCCCTCTCGAGAATTTTTGACTCATATGGATATGCCACCAGTTGCCGGTGGAGAGCTGCAAATTTTTTTTTACTTATACTCGGCACCCATTGAGCAGAGAGGGGTCTTTTTTGAGCCAGCACCTACTGAAACCAGGGACCTTCGTTTATACGGTCTCATCCGAAGGACCGGTCTCCAAGTCTTTCGGTGGGATTCAAACCTGAATTCGATGTGTGTAAAGATGCTCACTTTCCAAATTATACTTATATTAATGCTTCCTGATTAATGTATGTGAAAAGCAAATCCATAAGTGGATTTCGTGATCCTACAGAGTCAAAGCGGTATGGTTTGTTTTACTGTAAATCACTTTTTA
>PRKT01002302.1:6966-18239 GCA_003671525.1 Saccostrea glomerata | reverse complement strand
GGCTCCGGGATCATGAAACTGTCTTAAATTTAAGTCAGAATTTTGTCTTAATTTCAAAATTTAGACTTAGCTAAGATCGCGTACTTAAGTGGATCACAAAACGATCTTAGCAAAAACTTAGTTAAGATTTGTCTTAGCAAAAAACTTACCATAAAATCTTATTTGTCATAGTAACGAGGAACTCTTTAGTATGAAGGTAGAAAAGCCATTTGTATAGTCAGAGATAAATAAATGTCTCTTTATCATGTTTATAAAAAATAATGCATTGTGTAGTGTGTACCACGTTTGAAGGGACATGGCGCCACACCACTTCGCACAAAACTTAGATCCACTACTGCGAGGAACTCTTCAATGCGTGAAGGTACAAAACTTTATGGTCTGCTTACATTGAAAACAGAAATAAGATCAAACTTAAAAACTTAAGACTGTCTATAAGCAGTCTTAAAATTTAAGACAAAATTCCAGTCTTAATTCTAAGTCATTTTTTTGTGATCCACTTTAAGATCAATCTTAAATTTTAAGCGCAAATTTTTGGAGTTAAGTCTGACTTAAGACTTAAGACAGTTTCATGATCCCGGAGCCTGGTCAGAGACCAGAAGAGCTTATGCGATAGTAATGCGTCCGGAGTCCGTCCGTCTGTCTGTAAACAATTTTTCAAAACGCTACTCCTCCTATAATTTTAGTCTGTTTTCAATATTACTTGGCACACAAGTAGACTACACTAAGATACATAGAATAGTGCATCGGTTTTTAATTTCGATGAACGGTGTTGCCATGGTTACTAAAAATAGAATTTTCTGTGAAATTCCTTTAAAACGCTACTCCTCCAGTGTTGGTCCGATTTCAATATTACTTGGCACACAAGTACACTACACTAGGATACATAGAATAGTGCATCGGTTTTTGATTTCGATGAACGGTGTTGCCATGGTTACTAAAAATAGATTTTTTTGTGAAATTCATTTAAACGCTACTCCTTCTAAAGTTTTGGTCTGATTTCAATATTACTTGGCACACAAATCGACTACACTAAGATACAAAGAATAGTGCATTGGTCTTTGATTTCGATGAATGGTGTTACCATGGTTACTAAAAATAGAATTTTCTGTGAACTTCCTTTAAAACGCTACTCCTTCTACAATTTTAGTCTGATTTCAATATTACTTGGCACACAAGTAGGCTACACTAAGATACATAGAATAGTACATCGGTTTTTAATTTCGATGAACGATGTTGCCATGGTTACTTAAAATAGAATTTTCTGTGAAATTCCTTTAAAAGGCTACTTCTCCTATAGTTTTGGTCCGATTTCAATATAACTTGGCACACAAGTAGATTACACTAAGATACATGGAATAGTGCATCGGTTTTTAATTTTGATGAACGGTGTTGCCATGGTTACTAAAAATAGAACTTTCTGTGAAATTCCTTTAAAATGCTACTCCTTCTACAGTTTTGGTCTGATTTCGATATTACTTGGCACACAAGTAGACTCCCCTAAGATACATTATACATAGAATAGTGCATCGGTTTTTGATTTCGATGAACGGTGTTGCCATGGTTTCTAAAAATAGAATTTTCTGTGAAATTCCTTTAAAACGCTACTCCTTCTACAGTTTTGGTCTGATTTAAATATAACTTGGCGGACAAATCGACTACACTAGGATACATAGAATAGTGCATCGGTTTTTTATTTCGATGAATGGTGTTACCATGGTTACTTAAAATAGAATTTTCTGTGAAATTCCTTTAAAACGCTACTCCTTCTACAATTTTAGTCTGATTTCAATATTACTTGGCACACAAGTAGACTACAATAAGATACATAGAATAGTGCATCGGTTTTTGATTTCGATGAACGGTGTTACCATGGTTATTAAAAATAGAATTTTCTGTGAAATTCCTTTAAAACACTACTCCTTGTACAGTTTTAGTTTGATTTTAAAATAAGTTTGCACACAAGTAGACTGCAGAAAGATACATAGAATTGTGCAATGGATTTTGCTAAGTACAAACAAGTAGAGCTAAAGTCTCGACAGAGACTTCTGGTTCTCAAATGTGTTTTAAATGCTAATTTTGACGTCATAAACGTGCATTTCCCGTATTTTCGTAAAAGTTACACAAGACACCAATTTACAAGGAATTTTGTTTCATATAACATTGTCCACAGGCATCGCCCACAAAGATCTTGAGATATGTGATTTGTTATTGAATTTTGCACAAAATATCATAAAATGAACGTGGGCGACGGCTGTTGACACTGTTTTAGAAAAGAAAATCACTCTTGAAATGTGCCATTTTGAGGCTTTTTCTGTTGAAAATAGAGAAATGCTTCACATTAATGACGTCATATTTGCAGAATGGTAAACCTTCATGTCATATTCTTTCCTGATTTATCCTAGTCATTCATTTAACTAATATTTAAGCAAGTTTGAAAACTTTTTGATGTCATTACATTTTTAGGGCGCAATAAAGCTAAAACCATACCTTCTTCTTTGTTTAACTCGATTGATTGTGTGTCGATTTACGTCCTGTTCGGAATTTTTTTTTATATCTTGAATACTGTTCGTTATCTCCATATGTTTCACTCTGACACATAGAGACGACACCATATACAGGTGAAGGGCTTTGGATTTAGACCTTTATTCGGTACCAAGAGCCATTGTGTAGTCAAGTTTCTTTTGTGTGAACACCTACATTGTACCGTGACATGGGGCCTCAGTTACGACTTTAAACCGCCGCTATTCAGTATTCAACTCCTTGGCATGGGAAAGAAAAAAAAGCCCATGGACGACAATGCAAACCCCAATTATTGTACCCATGCTGGTTTTGAGTAGATGTTTTCATAGGTAGAACGTATGGCCCCGCCGCCCGACCGTATCTTCTAGAACATACTTTGAAAAACACCCATACATTGTAAATCTACACCGTTCTGTCACTATCTGTGACGTTTTGCGTGGTCCTACTGCTCACGTAATGACACGATATTTTCCCGCTCAGAGACGATTTGATACGGACGTATGAGAGTTAACACCACTAGACACGAGTGTTAACGCTTTGTTGCGGACAATCACCCTATATTACGAGTACTTAAGCTTGCAAAAATAACGAGAAAATTGAACGCGTTTCTTTCCCGATCAAAAAATAATGTCTGAGTTTTTGAAAAATATTTTAAAGATGCCACCTAAAACAAGTACAAAAAAGAATGAGAAAGGAAACCCTTTTTTTCTTGAACCCGTTCGATCAGAGGCAACATCGGTGAAAGAAAATGTTTTTTTTTTTTCCTTTTGGGTAAATGGACCGCCCGTGACGTCACGTCATGGCGTCGCAGAAAACGGTTGCACTCTTTGTGTTATTATTATAGGTATTACGTATCTTTTTTATTTACCGAAAATTTCGGCAAAATTAATAGGAACGCAAAATCCTATGGTTAATCCAAACGGCATTCTTTCATTCTCGAAAAATCCTAAAGGACCAACGGTGAATGGTGTCCTTTCTTTATGACTCTCTTTGATCTCAATCTGATGGTATCCACTTTTCATGTCAATAATACTGAAGTATTTTCTGCGTTCCAAGCAATTAAAAATTTCCTCGATCCATTCTAGGTAAAGCATAACTGTCCTTCTTAGTGATCTTGTTGAG
This sequence comes from Saccostrea glomerata, assembly GCA_003671525.1. NCBI lineage: Eukaryota > Metazoa > Mollusca > Bivalvia > Ostreida > Ostreidae > Saccostrea > Saccostrea glomerata. The sequence goes on along the minus strand of PRKT01002302.1, from coordinate 14,597 downwards.
TTGCCTGTAATCTACACATAGTCTTAAGGTTCCATTTTTCTTTCTGACTAGAACGACGTTGGATGCCCAAGGACTATGGGAAGGTCTTATCATGCTCGTTGTCAAAAGTTGTTGAATATGTTTCTTGATTTCATCGTACAAGGATGGTGGTATACTACGGTATCGTTGTGTGAATGGCTTATCGTCCAATAAATCAATCCTATGCTTGACCTGATCTGTGTGTCCTATGTCACTGTCACCTGCGGAAAATATATCTCTGAATGATTTTATGAGTTGTTTTCCTCCCTGATATTCTTCGTCTGATAATGTGGACTTTATAATGGTTATTTTCTTCATGACATCTGCATCTGCTGCCTCAATAATCTGTGTTATTTGTTCTATTGTGACTGGCTGTACCTCGCAGATGACTGCTCTGGGTGGAATGTTAATAGTTCTTGTTGTCACATTTGAAACACATATATTGATGATTTGCTTAGTGTTGTTGCAGTTATAATCTATAAGCTGCGGTTCGACATCTAAATCCTGATAGCAGTATAAGTTTTCTGATGATTGCAGAATGCATGTTGTATTGACATAGGGTATTTGTTTGTACATTTCTCCTGGAATTTCCATGACGGAATTTGGCTGAATAATTAATGGATGGTGAGATGCATTTTGATTAAAGGTGAAGTGTTGTTATTCCTGTGGAGTTCTTTTTCCAGAAAGATGATGCATCTAAAGGCCAAATACCATGAAGTTCTCAATTTAGAATTTTGTAGATATTTGTTGCCATGTTGTTCTATGAATTTATCCATGATTGTCAGCAGAGTATTGGTGCCTAGTAAAATAGGAACTTCAGAACTGTAGTTGCTGGCTGGTGGAAAATTTTCCTGTAAATCTGGAATTTGGATTTCAAGTCCAATGTAGCCTAAATAAGGAAGCTTTTCTCCACCTGCACATTCAATATCTAAGATGTGTGCCAAATCTTGCAATTTTGCATCCTTTTAAATTTCTCTGTAGAAATTTTCTGATACAGTTGAGACTGTTGATCCAGTATCTAGCAAACATTTAACAGGCTTCTGTCTGATAAATATTACTGCTTCTGTAGGCTCACTATTTAATCCTGTTGGCACTCTGTTTCCTCCGTATGTAGGACCTAATGTGTAGTTCAAGCCTATTGATGGCCCTGTTCCATAGGCTTCTTCATGTTTAAATTCTTGCGTGTGTGGTCTATTTTCAGTCTACAGTCTGATTTTAATGTAGCCATATTGTCCACAGCGAAATCACTGCACTTCATCCATGCCATGTGTTCTCGGTGTCGGTGGTCTCTGGTTGAATTGAGATTGAAATGGTCGAAACTGTCTAATCTGCTGCCCTTGTTGTAGAAATCTTGGTTGGTATAGATATCTCAGTGGAAATCTTTGTCTAAATCGAAGACCTGGTCTCACATATTGCTGATTTGATGAATAATTTTGACCTTCCTGTCCTCCTGGCTGTTTGTTTGATTCATATTTGTCCATCCTGACCGAGAACTGTTGTATCATTCTCTTGATTTCCTGCATATCACTGGAATCGTTGGGAATGGTCGCCTTGAAAATTTGCTTCGTTCCTGTGGTAGATACTCTTGACACTTGATCCATATCGATTTGTCTTAGTGCTACTCGTAAACCATCAAAATCTTCTATTGCATCATACTTGTGACAACTTATGTCTTTCAATGATGGCTTTAGTCCTGTCCATAACATTGATCGAAGCATACTATCCATAGCATTCCTTCTAACTATTCCTTGAATAACAGCCACGCCTAAAATGTCTTCTAGGCGACAACTCCACGCAGTAACCGTCTCATCTTCCTTTTGTCTAGCGTCATAAAAATGAGCGAGGATATCTTCTTTCTTTTCTATTTCTCCAAGTCACTGTCCATTTTCTGCAATATTTCCTCAATGGAAGCTTCAGGACCTATCCTAATGTGAACTCTTCCTGCTTCTCCTTTCAGGGATCGTCTAATTGACTGAAGTATCAAGGACGTGGATATATATCCTCCCTCAGTAAACAACTGACCTCATATCTCTAAAGGTCATATGATGTTTCGTTCTTATTCATTCCTCCTGAGAATATAGAAATCTTTGGGGGTTCCTTTAGAATACTTGTCGTCACCGTCTCTGTAGATGACACAGGAAATGGACTACTAGAGCCGCTATCCGCTTTCATCTTAAATTTCTTGGGTTTCACCAATGGAGGTTGTAAGAGAGGTATTTTCATCCCTGCTCCTATATGTGTATCAATGCTAGTCTCCAGTTCTGGATCCTTTTTAAGAGTCATTGGTGAAAACTTATATTGTTTCCCTTTCTCTGCTTCTGCTTTTTGTACACCTCCTGTTAATATTTCTCCTGATTTCTTCAGGTATTCCTGCATCCATGCCTTAAGATCAGTTGGATTACTAACTTTTGGCATCTCTTTTAATTCCTTTAGTGTTTTTAATAAATTGTCGTACTCATCCTCAGTTTCATTTTCTTGTGTTTCATTTGTTTCCTGACTCTCTTCTCCTTTATGCAAATGTAAATTTGATTAAATGTGTTATCAAACTAAATAATTACTTTCCTAATTAATACTATAAAAAATTAATGAGGACAATTGATGACAGACTCAAATTGATCACTAAAACGTCCACTTAACAGAGTCGAATACAATACAAACCCCTTGAACAAAAAACCACTGAACTTTAAATCACAACTTCAAAGAATATATAACAAACAAATGTGTGTGTTTCCTTTCAGTCAACACTATTTCTCAACTTATCTAAAATTCCTAATAGTTTATAGTCTTATTTATTTCATTTAATAAATGCTTTTCTTTTTTCAAAAATAAAAAAACGAATGCCTTATCTGAATACCAAAAAAAATGGAGAGAGAAAAACAAATGTAAACAAACACACTTCCGGTACCGTGACCTTGACTTGATTCAGAAAAACATCAAAAACTCGAGTACATGTATGACTATGCAAGTCAAATAAATACGCAACAACTCTTACCATATTGTCTACAGAGTCAAATATACACATTAAACACACAATAATATTTCTGCAGAAAAGCAAGTAATTGTATGCATACAGTTAATTTGTCTAGGCATAGATTACTAAAGTAAACACAATTGGTTGACACAAGTGTCTTAATTGCACTTTGACGACGATAAATTCTGTCTGGTTCAGAACATGCGTACGCAGAGCTCAATTCTACATGTAAATATCGCACTACAGCTAAGTATATTCACCAGAAGTAGAATTTCTTAATGTCTCGGTCCCTGATTCCTCGATTCCTGATCCCTCCGGAGGTGAATATCGAATTATTCCAGAGCTGAACAGTAGGAAAACACAAGTTGTCAAATCCCCATGTGATACACACGTTACTGTCACTTTCCGGTGTTGGGGGTGAATTCCGATCCCGATCTAAATACCAGTCGACATCAGATGAAGATTACCCAGGACTGAGTTGTAGAAATACCATTGTTGGGCGCCAACTGAAATACGGGTTCTTGGAATACAAACGACATCATTCCTGGGTTTAGTTGATTTTATTAAATAGAGTAGTAGTAATATAGTACAAGTAGAAGACACTGTAATAACAATAACAATTATTAGACAAGATAAAAAATATACATTTAACTGCAATATAGTATTTGTTATCATTATAAATTCATACTTTATAGTTCATAATCTTTTTGTATTAAATTTATATAAAAATAATTTCCACTTCTTTATCACAGATCAATTCATCATAAAAATAATTTCTTTGACAATTTAGTCATTTAAAATAAAAGAAAATCATAATAATTTATCATAATCATTAATTGACGTTAAATAATTCAGAAACAAATAGTCTTACTGACATTTGCAGAAATAAAATTTTATGCATTGAACTCAATACACATGAAATTCAATTCCATATAAAATATAGACGTGCAAGACAAATACTCAAAATAATTTTTTGTCAATACATACATAAAATAGAACAACACAAACATAAAACACATAAATTACCTTCAATACGGTCAAAAGGTTTGGATCTTATTACATACTAGTACATGTATCTTTGTAAGTCCTATAAAGAATACTGTAGACCACTTAATTTTTGCGACACCTTATTTTCGCGAGATAGTCATCGACTCTTTATTAGCGAGACAAAATTTTCACGAATCGTGGTAATTGCTCTATATAATCTTAAGGAATTCTATTATACGCAAGAATGAAATTTTCGCGATTATACCGTCTCCCATAATTACGCAAAAATAAAATTCTCGCGAATAAAAAGTTATTTACAGTACATAAAAATGGGTAATCTCCCTTAGCTGATGTAAAGATCTTTAATAATGATACCTGATTAATTCAATGAAAATACATATGGTTTAATTTAAAAGGATTATTTAAATTAATTTTATGATAGATAGCATTATAGTTATACAAGTTATTTATAAAACTTATTTTAAAACTTCAGTCTTATTTATTCATTTTACTCAGTCCTACATATATATCATTTCATATCTGAATTAGAGTGAAATGTCAGATAAAATATTTATATTAATCATTTACACAAGAACACAAACTCTCAAACTTTCACTCGCCATTCAAACACCTTTTTCACTCTCACAAAAAAATCAAAATCACAATCATACAAAATAATATAAAGAACAGACCTGAAATCTTGGAATTTCACTCTCATTAAAGATGTAGTAAACACCAAAGAATAGCAAACTCATGAGTCACCAAAGTATTCACACTGTCCTCTTGGACACAAAGACTGGTATGACCAGTTCTACCCCCCCAAAAAAAAAATCTACCCACAAAAAGGTTTCCCTCCAAAAATCTCGAGCAATGAAATCTCATTCTCGGGTCACTTCATAGGTCACTGACCTCTCAAAGTTTATAGCTATAAGTAAGTATAGGGGAAAACTTATATCTAATAATTCTTAATTAATTTCTAAATAATTCTAATAAAAGCTTCTAAAGTATGATATACCTTAAATGAATAATACACTGCTGAAATATTAATAAGTTAAATTAAATAAATTCCTGGAAATAATCATATCAGACAAAAATAATAATATGCATGTCAAATAAATGAAAAATTCTGAAAAATACTAAATTTATACACTCTTTTTAAATATTTACACTTTACCACAGTAGTTTACAACAAATAACAAATAAGTTTCAAAAATAATATCAAAAGGTTAAGAAGAGGTAAAAAAATAAATTCATAATAACTAAATAAATAAAAAGTAACAAAGTAAATAAGAAATAGATAAAAAATAAAATAGAGATGAAAATGAGTGTAATGTCCTATGAAAAATCTTTCAAAGTATAAGAGAGTGGAGTTCCTTAAGTGATTCAAAACCACACCCTTAACATTAAAAAGGTACCCTATGAAAAGAAAGATAAACATTTCCTAAAGACCGATTTACAAATTAGTGACAATACAATTTATTTATAATATTAATATAATTAACCCTAAGAGAGAAAAAAAAAAGCTTGAACATTTGAGTTCTTTAGCTTAGAGTAACTTTAAAATGCCGCATTTGCGCTTTGTATATTAACTCTGACCAATAAAAATCATTCTAAATAACGAGTTGTAAAATTGTAATGTGAATATCTCAAATAACTTATATATGTTCAAAGTTACAAATAATAGACGTTTAACAACAGTGATGACTTTCTGAAAGTGTCGAAAGGTAATTTTTGACAATAAATATTCAAGAAAGACGGATGAAAGCTTAAAAAAAAAACCAAAATGTTACACAGGGGAAGGCGTACCTTTACTTAATCTGTACATATGTGTTTTCGAACTCGAGAATTAAATGGGGAAGAAAGACTTAGATTTTCTCGAAAAAACACATCACTTGAAGAATCTGCAACTTTCACATTTCTAAGTGCCGAGAACTTGGCGAAGGAACAGTTGGTATCAATTTTACAGGTCAGTCGAGGTTGAGGATCAAATTAGCGATCTTACGATCACATAGGGAACGCTCTACTGACTGAGCTACCGAGAACAACAAAGGACAGTGTATCAGACAAATACATGTATCTAGCTGCTTGATCGAATGAAACAAGATATCCTCAAACAAAAAATATTTATAACATGATTTTAAAATGCTAAATGATTTTATTTGCATTTGTAGAAATCTAATGAACTGAGTAGTTTGCTTCAAGAAAAAACTGACAAACTTGCAAGAAATTGCGAGCGATATATGACCTCGGAAGAATGCCAGCTGCAATTGATAGAAAGTTGTAATGCAGTAGAATCCCTTGTCGGTTCTTTTCCACTAAAAGCTCAGAAACTATTAAAAGACCAATTTGATAAACAATTTCAAAATTGGTGCAGAAATGATGAAGTAGTATCAGAAATTAAGAAGATTGATGACGAAGTTAAAGAATTCGAAAGTTTCTGTGAAGCACAATCTTCTCTGCCGGTTTATATGGAGGTTATCGATAACTTTATTGAGCGTTTTCCCAAAGCATCTTCTGTCCAATTTTCCTTTTTTACAAGGTTAGCTTGGATGTTCTTTTCATCTGATACTAGAGAGCGACTGCTACCACTATGGGTAAAAAAACTGTCCAGTAACTATTCACGGCAGACTTTGGCTACAACATTTAAACATATATTCCTGTTGTATTTCAGCCGTCGAATAACATTATCACTTAAACAATTTGTAAAGAATTGTGATGATATCGGATGTGCACTTCAAATTCTTATGGAAGAGACTGATATCAACACGGGAAACGTGCAAAAGGAAAGAAAAACAAGTGAATCCTTAGCTTTATTATCAGCAGAACTTGCTCAGTTAAGATTGCCAGAAGAAATTTGAACAAAATATGAAAATGAGAGATAAGACAAGTGAATCGCTTCATAAGTTATCATCTCTCATGGATTAAAATTTCTTTAATACATTTTTTTAAGTAACGTTTTCATGGCGATTTTTTAAAAATATTTTTGTGTCTTTGTCTTTGTGGACTGTTTCTGTTTCTTTGAAATTAATGTTACGTTGAATATAATTGTCTTTGCATGCACAACATTTTATAAACATATAATCATCGTGATCCCTGTTAAGGGCATTTTACAAATTCACAAAAAAATAATTTTGCAAGCATGCCATTTGTATATTAAAAATACTTTTTTTTCTATGAGAGGAGTCTTGATACGATTTAATAATTCCAAAACAAATTAGAGAAAATATTTTATTTAATATACATGTATGTAAACACTATAGAAAGCTTCTTACTCTTTTGTACATTTTCATTACATAACAAGTCTTTTAAGTTATAAATAACATTAAATTGTTGTAGCAAAGAAAGATAACCTTATTTCATCTTTTTCAGCAAATGAATATTCAATAAAGTAACATACAACAAGAAGGCCAAACTTTTGTTTGAAACAATGTTATTCTGTAGGTAAAGTATATCAATGAGGAAGTCACCAAGAATCCACGGGTAGTTTGAATTAAGAGTGAAATGAAAACAAGAGTCTAGTAGTGATTAAATTCACATACTGATTTTTTTTTTTCGGGGGAAGGGATTTTTTTCTTAATATGTTTAACGTTCAATAGATTATAAATAAAAAACCCCCCCCCCCCCCGAAAACAAACTAGTGGTACTGTGAGCAATG